>PVIH01002455.1:0-189133 GCA_004025045.1 Sigmodon hispidus
GAGGAGGAGGAGGAGGAGGAGGAGGGGAGCAGGCAATCTGGTCAATACAGCAACTCCCCTGTCCTCCCTCTCACCTACAGTGACTTAGCCTGTCACCTAAGACCAAGCTGGAGATAGGGAGATTGGTTGCTTAAGGAAAGGTGAAGAGAATATCCACTAAATCTTAAGTCAGGCTATATTCATTTGAATCCTCAGGCTTCTTCTGCTTAGAGCTATTCGACCTTAGGAAATGTACTTAAATTCTCTAAGCCTCAGATCTCTCTCATCCAAAAAAGAAAGAAAAAAGGAGAGTGAGGGAGAACAATTTCTTCTTTTGTGTGGGTTAAATAAGATAATGTATGCAAATTGCCTGGTACCTATTAGGAACTCAATAGATGGTTATTATCATTCCATGTAAGTGAATAAGGGATAAATTATATATAAGAAATTTTAAATAAGTTATATGCCAAAGTATTTCCTATGATAAGTGTTTGGTGCTGGATCCTAAAATTAAAGGGGAGAAGAATCTACTAGAGAAAACTTAAGAGAATCAGAAAACAAAGCCACTCACCACTCTAGGTCTTTGATGTTTAGGTTAGTCTGTTGGAAGGCTGGAGACAAAGAGGAACCGTATCAGGCAGTGAGAGGCTTCCTTATTGTGAATTGTAGACTTCCACCAAGAACAAACTTTTACAAATTGAAACATAAACTTTTCAGAAACAGAGAGCCATTCTCTAGGCTTTCAGTACCGCTGGTGTCTTTCTTGAATATTTTAAGGCTGTGTGCTCTGGTGCCTTGGGAATTGAGATTTCCCCTTCCTCTCTTTCCGTTTGTAGAATGGCAATCTCCTCTGCTCATTTGCATGCACAGCCTGATGTCACCTATAGATAGGAGAGTTCTTTGTGCCATGTTGGTTGGGGGCAGTTAGTTGTTCTGTTCTACTCCCATGCTCCACTGAAGATCCTACCTAAGGGCAGTGCTGGTAACATTGATAAAAAGTGCCACAGGATTAGTGAATGAGTTGAGAAGAGATGAGCAGGACTCTTGTCTCTTTTACTCTGTCAATCATCTTGACACCTTTGACTGAATTTTCTCTACTGACTCATATGCTTCGACCTCTCACCAGGATGAATTTTGATTCTTAGTACTTGCTTATTTTCTTTTTAGTGGCTCAGTCCTCAGCTTCCTAATCTTTATATATATAAAATCTTTATATATATAAAATCTTTATATAATATATAATCTTTATATATACACATACATATACACACACACATATATATATATATATGTTCTTGAGTCATTTTATGCTCTATCTCTCTGAGAGCTTACTTACTTTGAAGACAAGTTAACTTATACCATTCTTAACAGAGATTTTTCACAAAAGTGCTTAATAAAATGTTTCATTTTAATAATATGTAATACTGCATGTAATGTTTTAATGGGTAAGTAATAACGTTTATACTGCCTTAAGTATTATGAAATTAGTCCTCATGGGACTCTGCTTGACAGATGCCAAAAGTCAGTTTGTGAGCTCTCTGGAAGGTGCATTTGGAAGGGACACTGGTGACTTAATAAAAAACCAATTGTCTCATAGTCCCCACCAGTGGTTCAAACATTTGCTTATAGGTAAAAAAGACCTAATGAATATATCACAATGATTAAAATGTACAGGAGACCAGATTTGGCTAAAGGCATAATTCATTTGTTACTAATATATGACCAGCTCATGTTTCATGTCATTTTGCCAAAGTTTTCAGTTGTCAAGTCACATGTCTTTTTGCCAGCTTAGTGTCACCAATTCTGTCCTAGTCTGTATCAGCACTGATTTAGGCATATTTTTTATTTGTTTTGCTACATGCTTTAGAGGTCCTCAACTTGAGTTTTGTGCTAGAATTCTCCTCCCAGGCAGATAAATTTGTTAAAAATCTTTGGCTAGTGCCCTTGCATTTCTGTGTTACTGTTCAGTTGAATTGTCTTACTACAAAACAATCCACTTTCCATATGATTAGTTTATCAGAATCTTTGATAAGTTCTTGCTGAAATGTGCACAAATGACTTGCTGTGGAAATCTTGTGGGATCCTGACTTGGAATTAACCTAGAAGTCATCTTGTCAAACCTACTTAATAGGTGAGGTACCAGATCAAGGCTCCAGAAGAGAGAAAAGAGAAAGGGAGTGAGGGAAAGCGGGGGAGGAATTGTCAACTGCATCATCTATTATTAGTAGCAAAACCATGAAAAAAGCACTGGCTGTCTTTCTTGAAGATCTGATGTTCATCTCTGATTACCATTGTAGTATGTTATGTTCACTGGCTGGTATAAGTATATCACTTTACAGACATGTAAACTGAGGCAAGGAGACTACTTGGTAATCCCCAGATTGCACAATAAATGGAGGGTGTGGTAACGTTGGCTGTTTCATAATGAAAGTTTGCTTTAAAGAGATGGGAAGTCAGCTAGAAATACAGTTTTTTTTGAAGAGCATACCAGTACGATATAATCACCATGAAATAAGTTGGTATTCTAAGGTGGAATAGTGATTCTATATTAATCTATTCCCATGTGCTTTTATTTCTAATAGAGTTGTTATTATTTTAAAGCCATTTCAAATAGAGGAGGTGAATGGTTGGAGTAACTCAGAACTGGCTACAGCAGCAAAAGGAGACCTTAATTTAGGGAGCTTGGGCTCTCCAATGTACTAGTTGAGTAAGCAACAAGATGATTGATCCAAGTGGGGTCCCAAGGTGTTTACATAGATTGAATGAAGCCTAATGGCAAATGAAAGAGACTAGAAGTAAGGTAAATGTTTGTCAGATACAGGGAAGTTGTCTTAATATCAATAAATGTAGAAAGTACTTATTTTAGTGTATGTTTATTATGAAAATACATACTCAAGAGCATCATATATTTATTTGAGGTGTCTCCAATGCCAATGAGGTATTTTTCAAATTTATATACTTTATGCCAACCATATATATATAACATATAAACATATATATATTTTCATATATACTATGCATTTAATATATGTTCATTTAATAAAATAGAGCAGGATATAGACATACTTTTTAGTGAATGATCTCCATGATGCTTTGTGGTTTGGGTGCTGGAGATAATAATGAGCACAGAACTAGACTTCAGTAAAGAGATACTCTGAAGGGATGCTTTCTGCCTTATTTTTAATCAACAGTGTTGGTAGAACTAACAAGCTCTAGAGATACTCAAGAATTGAGGATGGTGAAGTCTTTATGTGAAAATGGAAGATTTTAGGTTGTAGGAAAGTGAATTCTTTGTCTCCATAATGTTACAGTCAGTAACTGCAGAATTTTGCATTCTTCTAAGTCTGAGATGCCAAGAACCACTCTATAATAGAGATTGCTGAGATGTGGCACTGTAATTTAAGGACTCATTATATATGAGCAAAGAACTGTCAAGTGTGTATTTCTGTGATACTGAGAAATATTAGAGAAAATCCACCCTTTCCATCTCTTCAAATTCATAGCTCTACATTCTTTCCCATATTATCTAACCTTTGACCTATCTTTCACTCAACTCTCTCTGTAACTTATGCTTATTCTGCTGCAAACTTTTGTTTCTTATTCTACTCTCAGAATTCACTATCTCTTTTACATTAAAGAAAAATCTTTCTTTAAACTTTCTATTCTTTCCAATATCCATTTGTGTTCTTTAGAACTAAAATAGATATTTTTTTTGCCTTTGTTTTCATTTGGGGGATTCTGATCTTAGCACATCACTGAATATGACTTTTGAGGGTCAATACTTACTTATCATGTCCATATTTGAATGTTTGAAGTCTTTCCTCAAAGATAATCCTTTCTGGACTATTGAATGCCATTGTCAATAACAGTCCCATTTCTTACCCCTTACCTACCTCCCTCATCAATGCAACATCATAAACCTACTTAATGGCTAAGTGATGATTTTTCCCATTTTGGCCATCCTTAGCCTTTTTCATATATATATATATATATATATGTATATCATTCAAAGTTCTGAGTTAGTTGAAAGCCCACTTGTTTATAATCTCATGTTGCTTTTATGCTTCCATATCTTTTCTCTATGATTACTACATCTACAAGCCTCCTATGGAGGGATCATTTATGATTGAAACTTTGCTTACTGTAAATAAACTCATCACCACCACTACTACCTCTTCAGACAGTATTGTAGAGTAGCCTCTAAACATTCACAAAAGCGTCTTGGAAGGTTCTCTATGTGGAATACTACATGAACATATCTCTACCACCTTCCACGTCTAGCTTCACAGCATCTTAGTGCCCCTTGTTCTTTGCAGGAGGCAGAAATCACCATCAGTAGTCCGACGATTGGATCCAGGCACGTGCCTTTAAAGTCAAAGCCTTTTGCTCCCCATCCTTCTTCACCCCACCCCCTGCTCGTTTAGGAACCCTGACTGAATCCTCCTTTCTCATTTCTAAATCTGCATTTCCAAAAGCACAGTCTGTTCTGTGCTCTTCTTCCCAACACTGCTGCAGAAGTCTTGTGATTCCATCTAGCCCAGCAAGTCTGAATCCTGGTCCTCATGACACAGATACTGCAGTATCCTCTGTGGTTGTTGGTGAGGCTTGTACTTACAATGTGCTACGACTCAGAGGGTTTCAACAACAGAATTTATTTTCTCATGGTTGGGAGGCTTGAGTTCCAAATCTTAGCACAGACAGCTTCGACTCTTCCTCAGGCCTATCTCCTTTGTCCTCAAAGGATCTAACCTCTATAAGTGTCCAGATTTCTTCTTCTTGTAAAGACTCCTGTCATATTAAATTCGTGCCCAACATTGACCTGTAAAGCTCTCCTATCTACTATGGACACATTCTAGCGAACTGAGAGTTAGAATTCCAACATATTAAATTTGTGTTGGGGACATTAATTCAGCCCACAATACCTTCTTTGCCCAATGGTCCAACTGCCCGACTGTTCATTCATTTTTTTTTTTCTTTTTCACCCTCCTGCTATCTCTTGCTGTCCATTCCCCAATGCCATTGAAACCCCCCAAGCTCATCTTCTTGTCTCCATAGAAGGATTTTCTCAGCCTCACCCTCTGGGCGTTTGTTCATGCACTTGCTGCTTTATGAACATGCTTCACCCACCTGCTTAATCCATAGGGGTTTCCTTTGCCTCTGGCTCTGCAGAGTCAGGCTGTGTGTGTCTCTTGCCCTTTGCACACAGCCTATGACCCCAGAGGTGCATAAGAAATGTCAGTGCTACATTACTTCCTCAGAGATAGCCCTGTTCCCTGCATTTTAGAGAGGAGTATCAAGGGAAATGAGGTTTGCCAGGTGGTGATAGAGAAAGCAAACACTGATACTGTTAAGAGCTGGAGAAGGAGGTTGGCAATGCCCCTACAGGTGGTACCAATGCCATCCAGCTATCTCACCTACATTCCAAATAGGAAAAACAGAAAGGGGGATTTAGGAAGCCTTGGCAATAGTAGTAAATTCATGAATTTTCTGCTCATACAAAAAGAACAAATGTTCTTTCAGGAGCTTTGGAGAAAATTCCTGTTCTTTGACCTCACGGGCTAAGGATCCTAGATAAAGTGCACTTCCTTCACGAGTTGTAGTAGCTGGGTGCTGGTCCTGTGGAGAGGAGAACTGACCCGCTGGAGGAAATCCTGTTGAGTTTTGGTGGTCCTCAGAGGCAGGCAGTTGATTTGCATGGACTAGTTATGGCGGTGTGTCCTTTGGGTTGTGCGTGGGTCCTTCCCAAGTGGACTCCTGAGTGAGGCCTTATAGCCAGACAGTCAGCTTTTCTGTCTAGGAGTGTAGGACAGGACTTTGGAGGTCTTGCTCAGCAGACATCTATTCCATTAAAGACAGGCCTGCTTCCTTTCTCTTCCTCCCCACCTCCTTCCTTCCCCACCTCCTTCCCTCCCCACCTCTTTCCCTCCCTCCCTCATCCCTTTTCTTCTCTCTTCTCCCCCCTGCTTTCTCTCTCATTTACTGTCAGGAAGGGCCATGCCAGAGGGGCCCATTCAGCGTGCCGTGGCAGCAGCAGAGGCTAGCAGCATCAGCAGTTTCCACAGTGAGTCTGGATTTTGTTTGGGGGGCCAGGGGCTGGACAAAGCTGTCCACACACTGACAGCTTGCAGGCTTTGGAGAGGAGCTTCCATGTGTGGGAGGCTGCTGCCGACTTTGACTGCCTCCTCTCACGGTGGCATCATCTGACTTCCGTGGAAGTTCCCCAGCAAAGCCATTGGTGTGCTTGTGATGTCTCATGGGGACACAGCATGGTGGGGGTGTGGGGCCATGTTCTGCTAAATGTAGGTGCACATCCTGATTTAGGTGGCTGCCAGCAATTCTGTCTAGGCCTGTGTGTTGGTGGAGGCTGGAGGCTGTGCATGGATGGTGGTTTGGCTGCTTTCTTGCATTGCAGGAGGTGTGGCCTTGAGTCTTGCATACCCATTGGTTGTCTAATGCTCAGTCAGAGGTCCCTTGAGGAGCCTGAGACTATCATAAAGAAAGAAGCTGATGGTTTATCAAGCAGGAGGTGTACACTTGGTCTCACATAAATCCTGATTGTAAAAGATACCGATGATGTCCAGGACAGTTATTAAAGGTCTACAGGAACTAAGTCATCCTGTCTATTTGGGGAGATTTCTGTCCCCTCACTTTAATGCCTATGGTAATTTCTGGGGAGGAGATGGGTGTACTTCCATTCCAGGAGAGGGTCCATCTGTCCTTTCCTGGTTCTCAGACTGCATCAAATATCTTCTTTCTATTTCTTGTCTGAATTCCCATTCTGTTTCTAGAATAATCCACAGAAGCACAAAATTTATCAGCCCTTTTAAAAGTCAAGCAGAAGCCTTGCTTGTTACACCGAGAAACTTTCTCTCCAGGCCAGATGCTGAGTTTAAACCCTGACTGAGTGGTGATGGTGAATGGAGGAGTTTCCATTTCTAATCTGTGATCCTCTGCCAGTGCTGCCGTCTCGTGGGCAGGTGCATGGGAACGCGTTGATGGTTTCATTCATTTCCCTCCTGATTTGGTTAGTGAGGTAAATGAAGCATAGCCTCCCAGGTTCTCCCAGGGCCTCAGTTTCACAGGTTTCTCACTGACACTGCTACTTACAATAAAATTAAGGTTCAGGATTTTTATTTCTTGCCATCCTCTTGTGACACTCGCAGGCAGGTTATAAGAACTCAGGCTCTTCTTTTTTTTTTTTTTTTTTTTTTTAAAAAAAAAAAAGATGTGTGTTTTCGGTTACATTAGGGCCAAGCTATTGGTTTTAGGATTTGACAGGTTTTATTAACCTGCCATATTGATTAAATGTATTAACTCATTTGAGCAGTTATTTATTATAAATCAATCGTGTATACTTGATTGTCTCAGCTTGGTCACTCCTAGAGTAAAAAGAGGATCTATTAATAGTGAAACCAGAACAAACAGCATACATCTGAACCTTCTCAAGTACATTAGGACAATCATGAATAGAATAAAGGCAAAAATCTCTGCTTTTAACTAGGGAAATCAAAGATAAAGTGTAAGGCCCAGACAAAACTAAGGAATGTCAGAGTCTTAGAAGAAAAATAAGGAAGAAAAGCAGACAAAGAAGTATGATGTGATGTTGATAGTGATGATGATGATGGAGATAGTGGTGTGTCTTTGCCCACAAGCACATGCATGTATGCACACATGTGTGCATGTATGTTCAGATTTAGGTAGGTGACCAAAGAGATGGACAGTACGCCTTTTGTTTAAGTTCTCCAAGTAGGATTTTCATGGCTTAGCTAAATTTTCTGAAATAAGACAGAGCCGAAAAGCTCGAATCCAAATGAACACATAAACTTTAGATAACAAGAAATGAGAATTTGGTGGTCATGCATTGGCCAAGCGGGCTTTGTTTGGTAGTTATCCCAGCTTTCATGTGCCAGAGACCTCATGAGAAAGGACATCAAAAGAAGAACAAAGCTAATTCACTTATTTCAGAAGCATCTTTGGAGAAAGTCTCTTGATTTGTGATTTATACTGACCATTTAGGGTACCCTTAGGCCTCTCTTTCTTCCTTCCTAAGGCTGTGGGAGAGGTGACTTGCATTTGATGAGCATCTACTCTAGATTGACACTTGGCCAGGGACTTTGAGTTAACTTATTTAGTGTGCACCATTCCCACAAAGCAGTTATCACATCCCACTTTAGGGATGAGCTCACAGACATTTAAATTCAAAAATAGAGAAAAGTGGAGCCAACATTAAAATTCAGGTTGACCAAAGTTTGAAACCTCTATCAGTTGGTCTCAGTAGCCATCCTGATGTAGCATGATGTAGGAGAGGGAAAGAATGGCAGGACTGCCCAGGCTATCCCATAATCTGATAGTCATGTGTATGTTCTAACTTGCATGGCTGGGTCAGGAGTTATTAGTAGATGTGTTGGGTGACATCCATGTTGTTTCTGGTCATGCATGAAGGCAGAGCACCAACTACTGCTTCTCTATGTCTTGTCCTTCTTAGGACCAGGAATGGGCCTGGGAAATTTATTTTGGAAGCATGTGAGCAAGTTTTTCTGTGTGTTGTCCATGTTAAGCAGACGAAAGAGTAATCTTCATGCAACAGTGGTCCTGGTTCTCATGCATGTTCAAAGGAGGGCCAGTGCATGGTATTTTGGTATAGGTATTGGGCAGGAAGAATGCATGCAGAGTTCTAAAACTGTACAAAGGTATTTTGATGGGGATTGAATGGAGAGTTGAATTAAAGATAGTTCCTAATTCCATATAGCCTTTGTGAATGGAATCCACAGACTCACTTCATCTGATTTGGGGATGCTATCTGTGAGACACGGGTGTATCTGAACTACACTTCAAATGTTATGTTTATATTTAATAGTATCAACTGTGCACCTTTGAATCTGTTTGTAATATACTATCTGGCTTTAGGTATAAGACAGACTCTTTAGGTTCCATGGCATTCCCTCAAAAGTCACTATTTATATACATAAGAGAGACCTGAGATAATAAAGAAAAATATATTTTAGGATGTCACTATTCTTCCTCAGTTGTCTTAAAGGTTGTTTTACTTCTACCTATACTATTATTGTTACCTGAACTTCTAGAACCTAGTTATCCCAGGAAGGATTCTGCCCATCCAATGGTGATTAATCTTTGAACTCCTTAGCATTTTGCAGTGCAGTGTCGTGAATAAGGGTCTTGGTGTATGCCAAAACGAGTCTCTAAAGTTTCACAGGAAGTTCGTTTTAGATAGAAGTTATTCCCTGTCCTTCCATTCCTTTTGCTCACCACCCCAGTAGCAGCACCACAAGAGTGTATCCCAGGCTCTTAAACAGCCCTTACTTTGCTCATCTAATTATCAGACTATGACTTCCTAATAACACCCTGGTTCTTCACAGCTTATTGGCTATTACATGACTCTGTTCTTCACCCAAGAACTAAAGAGAAACACTTTATTCCTCCTCCTTCCTAGGAGTCTTTACTCTGACT
Organism: Sigmodon hispidus; assembly: GCA_004025045.1. Lineage (NCBI taxonomy): Eukaryota > Metazoa > Chordata > Mammalia > Rodentia > Cricetidae > Sigmodon > Sigmodon hispidus. Next base: position 9,448 of record PVIH01002455.1, read on the forward strand.
TATAGTTCCAAATTTCTTCCCTAATACAACACAAACTACTTACCTTTTCTTCTCAAACATTAACCTCTTTTAACATCAGCTGACTTCTCCCTTCTGTATTTCTGGGGCTCTGTAAATTCCCATAGGGACTGGAGATGAAGCTGAGAAATTATTTCTAGTTCTAGTCTTTTTGGGCTGGTTATCTATGGCTATGGTCTATCCTGCCACTCAGAAATATAGGGCATGCCTTAAATCTAAGGAGGGGCTAGTCACAATATAAGGGCTACTACCTTTTCAGACGAAAGGGCTATTTCCCTGTTAATTTTTTTCTGGATAGATGGTAATCCCTTTAAATGGCAATTAAACCTTGAATTTCTGGGTCCCTTAAAATTTTGCACTGTGGTAATGTGTATAGAGTATCTTGGAGACAAGCAAGTCCTCAGAACAGGATGGCAAGAGCTTTGGGGGATAGAGTGGGGCTCAGACATTGAGGCAAAAGATGTGTAGGAGCCCCTCAAAAGGTGGCAGGAGGTTCTTGGATAAACCATCTCAAACTACCCACAAGGGGAAGTGTCCTAGTTCTTATCTTCCATTTTTTGATTGGAACTTAACTTTCAAAGCTGATCAAGTGCATTTGTTTCTGTAATTGTTTTTAAAGACAAGTGGCTAATAAGAACTCCACATGTCTGGAAGGATTGGAACACCACCTCCCATGGGTAGATACTAGGGGTGGTGAGTTCTGCTGTGTCTGGGATGCTGCCTGTTTCTTGCACCAATAGTCAATTCTGCTGATAGTTATTGCTGGCTGCCTTCTTTTCTCCAGCCACTTGTGGTTAATCCTGATGGAAAATAGCAATCCACCAAGACCTACAGCCAAATGCATTTACATGCATCTGGCTATAGAAGCTGTCACCCTGGTGGAGTTTTCATATGTTAGCATCATGGTCATGTCTTATGGATGATAAAGCCCCAGTATATGAGTCTTGCCATGCAGGGCACAAGGTAGGTGAGAGGTAACAATTCTGTTCTGTTCATTAGGGAAGCTAGTTTCTATGTGGCCCTCAAACTTCCACCTCAGTCTCCTTTTCCGGGTTTCTTTCTAAAAATAAGGTATTTGATCCCAGAAATAAAGACAATCTTGAGTTGAATTTTCAAGTGTTTTTCTGGGATTCTTTTAGCTATAAATAAAAGAAAACTCAGAATCGGTAAATAGAAGACACAGTGTGACATCTTAATAGTAAAGTCAGGAGTAGGATTATTTCTGGTGCTAGACCAGGACTCATGTAATGGCACCAGATTCATCATATACTGTTTTCTCTGCCCCTATCCTTCTCATCCTTATGCAGGTTTTCTTCTCATTCCTTCTTTTGTTTTCTCTCTGAAACTGATATTATAGAAAAAGATGGTGATGGGAAATAGATGTCTAAGCAGTCAGAGGTAACATAGTTTGAAATGTGTGATGATAGATGTTGCTGGGGCTGAACAGATTACTGGAGACCAAGCTATTCAGTAAGGAAACCTTGCCTTTCCCAGAAATGGACTGGTATAGAAATTCAGCTGAGGGATCATCAGTATTGCTTCTGCAGCCAAAGCTGGGTGTTATGGGCAGTAAAGTCACTATGGGCAGATGAAGGAGGCAGAGCCCATGCCCAGTTGTCATTTGCATGAGAAGCATCTATGAAGTTGTCTATGAGAAGCATCAGTGGCAATCTGGTATCATCTTTCAGAGTGCTATTTGGGATGATGTGAGCACTCATCTGACCTCATTGCATGTGCTGATACAGATGTTTTAGTAGGAAAGCCACTCTCAAACTTTTATGAGGGTGTTTATAAAAATCAAATTGTAAGCTATCTAACACGTTTCCCTAAATCCACTTCTCCAACTCATCTGTTTGCATGCTTTAAAAAACATCTTTACTGAAAAAAAAAAAAAAAGCAAGCAGGCAACAATAACAACAACAAACATCTTTACTGGTCAGTTTTCCTTCAAATTGACAGTGTCCTCAGAGATTGTAGTATGAGGTTTCTGGGCCAGAATTTCTGGCCTGGCCCCGAGGTTCAGATCCAGCCCCACTGTTGCTTTGCCCCAAAGAAACACACAAAAGCTTATATGCATTTCATGCTGATCAGACTAGGGCCCAGGCATATAACTTGATAACTCCTTCATCTGAACTCAACCCGTGATTCTTGTTCAGCCATGCGGATGGGTACCTTTTCTCAGCAGCATTTCAACTTCTTTCCTCTGTATCTCCTGGCATCTCCTCTCATCTCATCTCACTGGCTATTCTCTGGCATCTCTGTACCATAACTCCATCAAAGACACAACTCAGAAGCTGCTTTTGGCCCTGATTCTGTGCTCTAGAACCCTTTTTAATCTTTCTCCAGCTTTATGTGGGCATATATCACCCACATTGGGCCACCATTTTTTGTAATAAGTTTCTGGCCTGGCCTTTCGGGCTTAGTCTCACCGTTTGGACCCATAGTCCCACAGAAACACAGGCAGTTCCACAGAGACACACAGATGCTTATATTAATTTTACTCTAATTGATTAGGGCCTAGGCAGATTGCTAGCTAGCTCTTGCTCTTAAACTAACCCATCTTGTTCAGCCATGTGGTTCGGTACCTTTTCTCAGCAGCATTTCAACTTCTTTCCTCTGTATCTCCTGGCAACTCTGCAGTATCTTTAAGGTTGGGTCATCTCATCCAGTCTTCTTGATGTAGTTTTGGATGCAGAGCTCAGAGGAAACTGCAACAGAGGTGCTCTGAAATGATGAATAATATGGTCCATCCATTTCTATCAGAGATTTTTCAGGGAGTCTTCCTTGATCAAGCTTTATTTTCTTTAACTAGGAATAAATTCGCAAAAGATATTGATTATTGGAGTCAGAATATTTTAAGCTTACATCTGACATCCTTTTCCCTCCTTTCCTCTCCCTTTTCCCTCCCCCAACCCCCATTGTTAATAAACTACCTAATTGTTTTCCCCTTCTTTCTCTTCCTGCATCTCTCCTTTTCTCCATGCAAAGTGGTTGATGATAATCACTTTTAAAGCCCAATATGTCTCAGGAGGAAGGATGAAGCTATACATCTTAATTCACTTATCATGATGCTGTATAATGGCTCCCAACATGGTTGTACCTCTGGCTTCAAAGTTGAAATGCTAAAACCATCTTATTCACATCTGTTATGGCAGAAGCAGAAAGTCTAGAGATGTTAAGGTAAAGGTTGTCCTCCTGCAGATCACCCACGTGAGCACTTAGCCCGTCTCCTTTTGTGGGGACCCACTAGATGACCTAGAGGAACACGGCAGTTTCAGTGGGCTGGGAAAGCTTATGGAAGCAGGAACGTGCATGAAGTAGTATGGAGTAGGACTGTATTCGGGAGAGGAGAGAGCTAAAACCACCCAACTGTGATTGCTGGCTCAGTGCTGAAGACTTTCTCCCGTGTTGATCCTGTGAACACCCTCACCCCCCCCCCACACACACACCCTCACCATCTGACCTTGAAGAGGAGGCCAAGAGGCAGATCTTGTTTACAAAGAGAGAAGGTGTAACTCACAGCTGCAGGCCTCCACTGATGGCCTGGAAACTCACATGCTGCATGGAGGCACTGAACCTCGAACCCTTTCATCTGTGACTGCCTCCAGCCCAGCATCTCTGCAAAGAGGCCTCCTGGGATCCTGGTGCAGAACAGCAGTCTGACTTGAAGTAAGTGGGCCCCAGTACTCCAAGCTTCCCCCAAGGCACAGGAGCATTCTGAGGTTATACACTCCCTGCTTCACTGAAACTTTATGTTTTGAACCAGATGATACCTAGAGGTCCATTAGTACAGCCCCTCCTGAAGTCTGTTTTACAGATAGCAATGTAGGAGCCTGTGGATGAGGCAGGTAGTATGATGTAATGTTGTAGAGGTTGGGCTCTTGCTGTCACTGGTTTGTCCACATATACATTTGTGTGAAAATACATACATGATTACACACACACACACACACACACACACACACACACACACACACACACCCCTCTTCACAAAATCAGGCAGCCAAGGCTGCAAGTACTATAAAGGATCTTTATTCAATGCTCTTCACATACTGATTTGGATAGTTATACTTTGGTCACATTCATGTAGTTTCTGAGCAGAGAAGAATTTTAGCAGCCCCTCAACCTAATACATCATTATTACAGGTGTGAACATTGAGACTGAAAGGATTCCTAGGCTTCCAGATACCTAAGGTCACATCTGGCCAGGACTGTGAGAAGATCTTAGGTGACTTGAGTCCTTGCCCAGTGCCTTCCGATTGGATTTCAGGTTTCTGCTGATGCTGGGTGGTCTCTATGCTGCCTCCCTTCTCGAATGCTGGAGATGTCTCTGGCCTCTGTTCGGGTAATGTGGCCAGGTCAATCAATACCCCTTTCCTGGAATTTCTCAGGGGGTGCCTAACTAGGAACTTGCACTGAATCAAACAGTTATGTACCAGCTTGTGTTGATGAATCACTGTGCAGTTCACAGAGTCCTCTACTTGCCATTATCAGCCGTCCTCAGGCTTCCCTGAGAATGTCACTCTGCTTCTTCTTTTTTTTCTAAGCTGAATTCTCTCCTTTCAGTGAAGATGAAGAACTGTGTCTATGGCTTTGTGTGTGTGGTCCTGCAAGTGAGTTCTTCCCTCCTAGGCTGTGAGTATCTGTCCTCCAAGATGAAAGGGTTTTGTTTCATGACTCAAAGAAGCATCCTATTTTCCACTGGGCAAACAGGTGCATTTAGTTCTCAAGAAAGCTGTGGGCTATGCAAAATCCCAGTGTTCTGAGCATCATCTGAGCTGCTCCATCCATCAGTAAGGTTAGATGGGGCAGCCAGGAGGTTGCCAAAGCTTTGCTTGCTCCTCATATAATCTCCCGTGATATGCTTCCAAGTATCCTTAGCCTGGGGGTTCAGCTATGGATGACAGGTCTCTGCTGAGATATGTATTGTTTACTGAAGTAATTAAAATATGCAAAGCACTCCCTGTCCCCTGCTCCTTTACACTTTCTTAGCTCCTTCTGGCATTTTCAGCTGGCAGTTAATAAAATACAAGGGGGTCTGAAGGCTCTGATCTCTCTCCAGCTAACGTGACTAGTTTGGAGTGTTCTAGAAGTCAGAGTTGTTACTCCTGCCTACAGCTGTGCCTTTCTGGTTGATCTGCTGAACCTGCAGAACATGACCTTACTGGAAGGGGAAAGTCAGTGTCCAGAGAAAGAAGGGAAGCAAATGCCTGGTTTGCTGTTTGCAGCAACACAAAACCAGAAAAGACTTCTCATCTTTCCTCAGGATAGCTTTACATTGAAAGTGCTGCATCCAAGGACACTGGGAGCAGATTCCCTAATTCAGCCTAATCTCTACCATCTCTGACCACCAAACATCCCCATCTACTTATACAGAAAAAACCAAAAAAACAAAAAAAAAAACAAAACCCGATACCCACTCACTTAAACTATTGACATTCTGAGCTCAGAAATTACTTCATACAAATATGCACATACCGTAGAACAATAGACTGATTTCTCAAGGTGACTTGGCTATGAGCTTGTGTCTACATCATGATATTATTCCATGAAGGCTGCTTAGGGGTATGGCAGTTCTTTTATCTGTTTTAATGGCCTGTTTCTGCATACATCAATTGTTCTAACAGGACATCTTGCCCCTGTGCAGGGGCACTGAATAAAGTATGCAGGGTTCTGAGTTTTCCAGAAGTGTCTGGACTTGCTTTGGTTTACCTCTTCTCTAGGTTCAAACACATGGTTGTTTACTTGTCTCTCCTTATCCCAGGCAACTTTCAGGAGCTCCTATTCCTGAGAAATGAGTGATATGCAAAACACTGTGTCCAGAGAGTCTTCACAGGGATGAAGGAAGGTCACAGTGGACAGAACCTCCTTGTAGATGGTTTGGAAAGCAACCAGCAATCACACACATGTCATGTTCCTGAAGGGGACGCTATTGCTGTAGAAAACACTGTTCCTTGGATCTTGTCAGGATAGCTTGCCTACTGATGGCCTTCCCTGGATATTCCTTAATTAGTCCAAGCCCTGAGAAAACTGGGATTGGGGATCAAGCAGAAGCTGTTTTATGCTCTCTGCTTCAAAGACAACAATGCAGGCCCAACAGCAGATGCACAGTCTCCTGACATCCGGACATGACTTCTGCGTGACAGACCTCACACATGGGGAGTCAGAGGGCTAGAACTGGGAACCTGAAGTTAGGGGAAAACATCAGTTAGGAGGGTCACCTGACCTGGATGTTTTAGTCAAAGCTGAAGATGCAGGTAGGCTCCCATCCTGAGTTTTTGTGGAAATTGGGTCTCTCTGGGTCATGAGGCAAAATGTTCCATGAATTATTAAATAGGTCCTTTCCCTCATGGCACCTGTGGTGTTTATCTGTTTTCATTTCAGTTTCCTGTAAAGTCAGCACCCACTCAAGTAGAGAGTATACACTTGTAATGTCAGCACTTGGGATACAGAGAGAGGACAATTGTGCCTGTGCTATAGAGTGAATTTAAGGCCACTTTAGGCAACTTAGTAAGACCCTGTCTTAATAAAAACAAAAGCAAGTGGGCAACCAGGAAAAAAAGAAAGAGGGAAGGAAAAAAGGAAGGAAGGAAGAAAAAAACCAAACATCACAGGCTTGGGGTCATACCTCAGGTCAGAACATGTGTGTATTATGTACACAATCCTGGGTACATGCCCTTGAGTAATAGAAACTAGATTATAATATCTGATTCAAGAATCTAGTTCCTTTGTTTGAAGTTAGGTGTGTTAATCAATAATAAGAGTTATTGTTGTTGTTACTTTTATTAATGTTGTTAAGAAAACAATGGAGCCAATTTCTGGTTAAATTTGCCTTTGAATATAAGGTGTTTCATAATTCAGTTCTTTTTCTTTTAAAAGTTTTAGTAACTGTTATCTTATATGTACGAATGTTTTGCCTATACATATGTATTTGTACTGCATGCATGCCTGGTGCCCATGGAGGCCAGAAGAGGGCACTGGATTCCCTGAAACTTGAATTAAAATGGTTGTAAGCAGAACCAATGGTTGTTCTGGGAACAGAACCCTCATCTTCTGCAAAAGTACCAAGTTCTCTTAACCACTGAGCCACCTCTCCAGCTCCTCCTCATGAAGCCACTTCTTTTGCTTTTCTTTTATCTCCTACAGGAAAGCCTTCCACTCAGAGCACGGACAATGTGATGTACTGTAGCTAGGCCTAATCTTGGCTTCTCTGAGATTCGCTTTAGCTGTCTTTCCTGAGTACCATAGCCGTGCATTTTATCAGACAGCCAAGAAGAAGGGTTTGACTGACACTCATGCTATTCCAGGGTGCTGCTCCAAACTATGCCTACTGCTTCTTTGTGGCACTGTCTTAAACTTAAAAACTCACACAGAGAAGGCCTTGGAGTATGGTGATTCATTCCCTCTAGCTAATACTCTTCTGGTGACTGACTGACTTCCCATCCTTGATCTGGTTTCTCATCCACTGTGGTTGCTTCACATAGTAAGGGCTCATGGAGCAGGATGTCTAAGTCTCTTTGGGAGATACTTGCAAGGAAGGTTTAGATGGAAATCCTTGTGCATGTACATTTCTTCTTTCATTCACTACCTTGTTTCATGTTGATACATGTCGTAAGTAGGTGCCTTATTATTCCCATTCCACACACAAAGAAGAGTGTCTTCTAAAGGATAAACACACTGTGATTGTTCAACTGGTATACAGCCCCTGCTCAGTTACACATTATTCTTCCGGTTGCCTTAGGTCCTCTGATTTCTTAATCTATCACACACATTTTCAGTATCACTGATTATCATATAAAGGGCAACAAAATATTTAGCCAAGCAAAACTTTGTTTGAAAGAGATGGTTTGTAATTTGGCCAAGATTAGTGTGAATATAAACTGGAACCTAACTGCATTACAAGATAATTAAAAACAAAAAACTAGGATCAGTCAGTGGACTGATTTGCCTTCCTTTATTTATAGTATTAGTGTGCACATTTGAGATCTGGGTGGCTTCTTTGGACTTCAGTTTGATCTATGGATTTGAGCTGAGTTGAGACCTCCAGCTTTGTTCTGTGAATTGAGTTCTTTTAACATCTTAGAAAGTTTGTTTCCATGAAAAGATTTTAATGCAGCCAAGAGGCTGGAGTTGAGGCATCTGGAGAGGAAAATGAGGGCCAAGTCATTCTTCTCGTTGGATTGTTTGCTCTCTCTGACATATAAATACACTTATTGCTTGGGTGTACTTAAGGCCAGAGAGGACTTGGAATGAGTGCCAGCATTTATTCCTAATTTAGGAAGAGAGGTAGGATAAGATGTTTAAAAAGGTATGTGTTTCTGGAGCATCTATATAAGAAATTTGCTTTTTTTTTTTTTTTTTTTTTTTTTTTTTTTTTTTTTTAAAAAAAAAAAAAAAAAAAAAAAAAAAAAAAAAAAAAAAAAAAAAAAAAAAAAAAAAAAAAAAAAAAAAAAAAAAAAAAAAAAAAAAAAAAAAAAAAAAAAAAAAAAAAAAGAAATTTGCTCCTGGAGGATTCAGCTCTAGGTAAGAGAATTGGGAGGAATCACAATGGCTTTATTTATCCTCCAGGCTCACATTGCTAAACAGCTTGGCTCTTAATTCCCTGTAGTTTGGAAGACTCTGAGGATTTTTTTCCTAATCCGGGGGCTAGAAGCTCAGATGCAGACAGTCTTTCCTCTGAGACTGTGCTAAATGAATGATGCTGACTGTATAAACTGTCACAAAGCCCTGCTTTGAGGGAGCTCCCCCTAATGTCTTTGTAAAATTTCACTCTATTTTTCCTCGGAAAGATTCCAAGTACCTACTATACTTGGGGCTGAGATATTCACTTTGTCAACAAAAAAGTGAGATGACAGCTTGCAGCCATGCTCTTGGGGGGAAGGGGAGAGGCAAAGCTATTCTGACTTCCCAATTCTGAGGTCTAGTGTCACTGGAGAGAAGTCTCAGTCTCTAGTGCTGAGTCTCCATTATGGGAGCCAGGGAGTTTCTGTATTCAGAATGAATTCACTGATAGACATGGATATTTCAGTGTGCATTTATGTATCATGGCTATAAAATTGAAACAATGTTCAGATCAATGTATCTTCATCCACACCAGCTTAAGGATCAGCTACATTTCTTGTTTGAATCAATTGGCTCCCATGGGCCCATAGAGAGTGACACTATTAGGTTGTGTGGCCTTGTGGGAGGAAGTGTGTCCCTGGGCTTTGATGTTTCTGATGCTCAAGCCAGATCCAGTGTCACTCTCTCTTCCTGCTCCCCACTGGTTCAGATGTAGAACACTCAACTATCTTTCAAGCACCATGCCTTCCTGTGTGCCACAATGCTTCCTGCCATGTCTATCTGAATTCATTCTGGATACAGAAACTCCCTGGCTCCCATAATGGAGACTCAGCACTAGAGACTGAGACTTCTCTCCAGTGACACTAGACCTCAGAAGTGGGAAGTCAGAATAGCTTTGCCTGTCCCCGTCCTCCCAAGAGCATGGCTGCAAGCTATCATCTCACTTTTTTTGTTGACAAATTGAAGACCTCAGCCCCAAGTATAGTAGGTACTTGGAATCTTTCTGAGGAAAAATAGAGTGAAAATCGACTAAAGCTCTGAACTATAATCAAGCTTCATTTAAATGTTTTTCTTCATAAGAGTTGTCTCGTCTCAGCAATAGAAACCCCACTAAGACAGGCAATAAAAAAAGCAACTGAAGGAAGACAAAGCTTATATTTGCTCGTGGTTTGAGAGGATGCCATCCAAGATGGCTGCAAGTCATTGCTGTGGGAGTGTGTGGTGGCTTGTCACTTTGTGTTAATGGTCTGGAAGCAGCGAGGGGTGGGCTCTGCTTCTCTGATGGCTTCCTCCTTCCCAACCCTTCCTCCTCCCTCCCTTCCTCCTCTCTCTGTCTCTGTCTCTCTGTCTCTCTCCCTATCTCTCTCTATCTACCTATCTCTCTGTGTCTTTCTCTCTCTTTCTCATCCTAGCCTGTGGGTTGGCACATCCATGTTCAAGGTGGTCTTCCCTTAGGTAAGCTTCTCTGGAACAATCTTTACATTAGAGGTGTGTCTCCTAGGAAATTCTAAACCCAGATAAGTTAGCCATGATGATTGACCACCATGCTGTAGGAACAAACACTAATCTTCATAGGACTGAAAATAGGAGCTTTTTTCTTGTATACTCTGAGGTATATATATGGTATAGTCAAATGATATAGTTACATAGAAACCAGAATGAATTTGTCACTGTCTTTCTTCTGGCTCAGATTTTCATGTCTGGAGAGATGTGTAAAGTAATTTCTACAGATTTCTCCATCCCTGTCTGAAGATGTGTTGGGTGACTTCTAAAGATTTTTCTATCTGTCATGTGTGCACAGGAATTGTAGCTTCAGTGTTATTTCTTTTAAACCTTAGATTCTGAGGACCTTAGATTTGAGAAGCAGAATAGGAATAGGATTAATATTGCAAATGACAATGAAAGGCAGAGAGAGAGAGAGAGAGAGAGAGAGAGAGAGAGAGAGAGAGAGAGAGAGAGGAGTCATTGATAAGAGTATGACAACTAGAAATCTGAGATGGGAATCTTGAAAGTAAAGGTGCTGACCAAAAAACAAAGTTACCAAGATCCTGAGCTCCTGGATATAAAGGAGAGTTACAGATCCTGAGGACTCCCACAGAGGGAAAAGTAAGTCATAGATAAACTCCAGACTAAATATCCTCCAAAGATAGTAACAGAACAAAAATAACAACATGTTGGCCATGTCTTGATTTTTCCTCAATTACATAGACCCTCTTCTTTTGTAGCAGTTACAATGTCTTGGTAGGGATGCAATTGTGGGAGCAAGAATCAACTCTTCTTAAAGGGGACAATTCCTGTTTTCCAGATCACTCCATGTTCCTCTGGCCCTTCAGGCTCATGCCTAGCAAATGAATTAATAAATTAGTGGATGAATAGATGAATTAATGGACTGGGGAGAAAGTCAAAAAGCTGGTTAACAGAACCACACACTTGGGTAGAAGCCTGAGATGAGGGAGGGGCAGGGCAAAGACAGGAGAAAAGGTAGGAGCCAGGACAGTTTCAGAATGGCAAATTACTGTTGCTCAGGCTCTGAATTCTCTCATGTTGATAAGGAGGGAACTGCTAAAGAGCCCAGATGCTGGAATAAGCAACATTCCCAGCAATGAGCAACATTCATTCCTGAAAGGATTCTAGTGGTCTGAAAAGTTTTGAAGCTATCAACAAAGCCAGTAAATTGGCTTAGGGTAAAAGCATTTGTTTCTGTTGTCTTGAGGCAAAAAGTAGACAATTCTGGATCTTTCTTTTACATATTGGGTCATTCATTTCGAGAAATGCCCTAGTGGTGGCTACTAGGACAACAGCTAGTGTCATGGTCAGTGTGATAGACATGCCTGACTGATGTTCTTTTGGGACACAGTAGAGCAGGATGCAAGAGGTAAAACCCACTGCAACATGTGTTAAGTGTTAAGACATCTCAGGTGATAAAGACAATATAGGTTGAAGTTTCATTTTTTTTCTCAAGTGTTTATGGGTATTTTTGTCTGTGCTAAGACATGCAATTAAGAAGCACTAAAACTGAATTTAATGGCACCTATCGTCAGTGATAGTTTCTAGATTAGACCATTTGGTCATAGACATATATTGCAAAGTTTTAACAATTATTTGTAACTGATTCCTCAAAGAAGATAGGTTGCCTTATCATCTCCTTTTAAAAGTCTAGCTTAGCTCATATTCTTCCAATTAGAGAAATTTGAATTGTTTCCAGAAATACTTTGCTGTTTCGAAAAATATTTACTCTTCTATGCTGGGACTTGGACATTCAATTTGGAATATATATTACTGTGTCTCCTTCTATCTACTAGGACTCGGGTGAGGGTAGATGTTTTGAAATTTTGGATAGGAAGAAGGCACCTACATGCTTTGATGTCCATTTCCCCTGTAACAGTCAGAGGCACCAGAACCTTCTACAGCTTAGCTGGGTTTCTCTTTGACCTAGGACAATGGTCTCCTGACTACAGCAAAATGGAAATGCGCAGACACAATTCCCTGTTCAGGAGACAGGTGAAAGCTGTGGGTAAATAGTTCAGAGGTCTGAGAATACCCTGTGATGGGCACTGTTCTACACCCAGGAAGAACTGGAGCTGGGTCACCTGCAGCCACTCCACACTTAGCACCTGTGGCCTTTGGCCTTTCAAGATATAGCTCAGACTGAGGAATAAGGGATAAGATGGAGGGAGGGTGCTTGGGTCTTAAGTCATCACCTACACTGGTTAGCATGCTGCTCTTCCTATCTCTTTTTATTGCCCCTTATGGGGAATGGGTGAGATAGATCTGAGGAAAGACAAGAGACACAGCACCTTTTACTTCTGCATTTAAAAGTTCCAGATCTGAGTGCTCCAAATGTTTATGATCCCATAATAATTTCTGGAAAACTATTCATTCCCCTTACACATTTAAAGTTGTCTCTGGGAAAAGTTCTATATAGTTGGTTGCAACCTTTTAAAAAGTTACAAGTGCTGCCATCATTTCCAGGATATTGTAAACATTGACATTAAAAAATACATCATTCCTTTAATGCATCTAATGAAGTTTAAATACCAGAGCAATTTGGTACATCATCTATTTAACACATGAACAAGTTCTTAAACAGCCATTTTTACATGGTTCCTTTTTCTTCTTGAATTTATATTTTCATTTCAGTTACCACACTGAATTTTATCTTTATATAATTTATTTTTTTATGCTTGAAAGCTCTTTATTGGTTACTCTATCATAGTTTACTGTGACAAAAATGTGTATGAAGATTTAAATTTAATTTTTAATATCCAGTGACCATAAGTTTCTAAATGTTAAAAGATTTTTTTTTGGAATGAGTATCTTCGCAATTTTTAATAATGTGCAGAAACAGGCAGTAGATCAAAATAATATCTATGTATACCAGCTTTTGGTGACTATAAAAGATAAAAGTAAATATAAATGGAAATTTATCTCCTCTATTTACCAATTGTTACATGTATTATTAATAAATTTATTTATTGTTAACACAGAGGATGATTCAGGATCAATTCTTTGAAATTTTTAATTTTATTATTATTATTATTATTATTGATCCAAGAATGAGGATCACAGCAAAGCAATGTATGTGGAGGAAAGGAATATTTTTTCTATTGACATGTGACTCAAATCTTTGAACTATTTATCTGGGCTATCAATTGGTCTCTTATCAAGGATTATTTTATTTTTAATCTCACATGATAACCTTTTAAGTTCGTTTTCCCTTTGGATTTTTATTTTTATTATTTTTTTAAATTTATTTACATTTTGGAATTGGCAAGAATTCAGTTCTAATCACCAGAGAGATTGCTAGACCACCGAAGTTCTAAGTTCAAGTTTAGAAAAGGTGCTTTATAAGATCTGAAGATCTGCAAAAATACCTCAAAACTATACTCACTGAGGACAGGCTTCCAGATCTTCATGCTCCTGCAAGCTTTGCAGACTCAAGTGTGCAATCACTTCATCAGGCAAGGTTCTTTGTGTCTCCTGCTTTCCATGGGAGGAAGTCTAGGCTCTTCTGTTGGTTCGGGTTGACTGGATAAATTAGGCAACTGGCTTACAGTAGAATCCTTTATAGCTATACAAGGAAGATCAAGCTTCTGTTAAGACAGCAAAGCACAGAACAGAGAACTTAATCTGAATCAATGTGTATCTGTGTAAAAAGTATGGGGGAAATAAAGTAGAACAAACCACAGCTGAGCTATATAGGAGGTTGAGAGTAGGGTTGCCTAGTGGCAAGGGTAGGTGTATGATAAAAACAGACCTGTAGGTTATGTAAAATACTCTTGCTTTGTGCTTTTTGAGATTGAAACTATGTTTCCATTTTTTTTTAAAAAAAATCAAGATCAACAAGTTACATAAAATAACTTGGAAAATGAAAAGCAAAAAAATATTTCTAAAACTAAAAACAATGAAATAGAAAGTCTATTTGTATATTAACTTCCAAGGAGGTAAGACTATACTTTCTGTTCTTATCTAGTCCATGTTTCTTAAGGACAGAAAGAACTGAAAGCAGTGTAGGTGGTTTGATGTTGAAACTGTGTACACTTTGTTTTTAGCATGATTAAGAAGTGAAACTAATATGTTAAGAAACGATGAAATAACATTAAATTCTTGAAAGCAAGATTTTTTAGCATAAGCAGAAAGCTGAAATATAAAGTCAAAGTAAGTCAAGCAATCCTAAATTTGAATGTGGATAAAGCAAAATCATGAACTCATCATGTTTTTCTCCTGTCAAAAATGATTTCCTATTTTTGAATTTCCCACTATAAAGACTTGTAAGTAATGGCCACCCTAGTAGCTCTGAGCACTTACAAAGATCCATATTATGGTCCCAAAATTCCATTGTGCATCACAAAGATGCAGAGATTCTTGGAGAAACAGTCACTTCAAAGGCTCTGACATGAAATGTACAATAGGAGCCTAGGATATTCTTTTCTCTCAGAAAGTGAAGATGCTATCAAAGACTACTGGGGTCATATGAGAAGAGAGAGGCACAGCTTTAAGAGGTTCCATTGGCCAAAGATGGAAGAAAACAAGGCAGCAAAAATAGTCACTACAGCCAACCAGAACACTTCAAATGAGTGTCTGAAAAGAAGAGCAAATCCTAAAAATGTTTTTCAGAAGCAAAACAAAGCTCTCAGAGCTGACCCTTAGAGAATGCTGGGTCTGCTTTTCTTATTGCTGTGACCAATAGCTGGCAAGCAGGGACTAAGGAGAGAAAGCACTTATTTAAGTCACAGTTGGAGGGGAGGGCATGGTGGTGGCAGAAGCATGAGGTGGCTGGTCACATTGTGTTGGTAATCAGGAAGCAAAGCAGAGGGTATACAAGGAGGAAGGATGGGGTGTAAAACCTCAAGACTCACCTCTGGGAATCCACTTCTTTCAGTAAAGCTTCTTTTCAACTTTCCAAAAGAGCACCTTAAGCTCACGACCAAGCATTCAAATGTACAAGTCTATGTGTTCAAACCACATTTAAACCATAATGCTAGGGGTTGAATTCACTGTTCTAACAACTAGCAAGTAAAGGGAAAAAGTCAAGTAGCCATCTTGCTTGACTCACATAAATTGTAATCAGTACAGTCACAGAGAAGATGAAAAGAAATGTTATTTATAGATTTCCTGTTAATATATACAGGAGTACTATAACTAGAATGTCATCCTTTTGGACCACTAATGAAATAATGGATTTCGGCAGTGATCATCAATGGCTGCTAAAATGACTAGGTGAAAGGACACTTAATAATGAGCAATCAGAATCCACTGATCATATAAAAAAGAGATGTACTTCACTTCCCATCATGTTTTAGAGGAAGCACGTGGCAGAATTTACAAACTTGGCTCTGATGATGATTGTGAATACTTGGTCAGGTTCAAGCAGGTGTTAGGAATATAGATGATCTAGGAGCATGTGAAGTGACCCATGGGGATATAATGAACTAGTTCAGAATGTGAGGAATTTGAAGGCTCAAATGCCCCAGGAGAGGATGAGAGCAAAGGCAACTATAGGTTGAGACTCCAAGAAAAATTGCTAAGTTAATCATACTTTAAAAGAGCACTCTTGCACGTATGCACACACACACACAAGTATGCACAAAACACGGAGTGCTATTTGATGCTAAGGAACTAATGGTATTTTGGTAATGTCTCAACGTATTAGAAAAGAGTCATTGTCTCATCTGTTCAAACAAGTGTAGGTTCTAGCCTATCCCTTTAATTCTCATTCAGTCCTTCTCAAAGTTCATCTGTACAAGATAATATAGAAAATATTTTAGGTTTCACAAGTAACAGCTCAGTCACAATGTTAAGGTGGTTTATTTTGAAGCTGTTCAACTCTTGGCCCCTCCAGAATGAAAACAGCTATAGACCATATGGAAAGAACTCCAATGTTGCAACCTGTTAGCATGTGGTACTTATATGATGATATGGCAATGTGTGGACATCACGTTAAAACTTGAAATTAAAGAGGAAAAGACACAGCTTAATTAGCCGTGTGTAATTAACTGGATTTGTGGAAAATCCCAGGTCTTTTCATTTTAACAAGGATGACAGACACTCCTGAGAGGTGATTCTACTTATAAAACCTATTTTCTAATAAGAAGGCTGAAGTTTAGGCAAGACAAATAATTTTCCCAAGGATCTCTAGGTATAAGAAACCAGAGCTTTGTTCATAGAAGAAAATCTTAGAATGTCTGTCTGCTGTGGGACACACTTCCTGTGGGTGAGAAATAGGTAGAACACACTGGGAGGGCATGGGAAGGCAGAGTAGGAGCTTTGTGCTACTCAGGACAGTGAACTCATTCATTTGTATTCTTTAGAGCCAGGGAGACCAGACAGCAGGAGGAGGAAAAGCCAGAGCAGGCTGTGGGATACAGTTGACATTCCCATCTGGATCTGTAATCTTGAGTTTTCTGCTTCAGAACACAGATAACTAGTTACAGCGGAAGTTCTGACAAAACTCGCATTCTTAGTTATGCTTGTATGTGTCCCGTGTAGCAATCTTGGCTATAACTTAGTTGTTTTAAATTCAAAATTATCTGGTGTCTTGTACTTTTATCCACAGCCTTACTGATGTGGGGATAACATCATAAGAGGTGTTAGCACTGTTTTAGTGGGTCAAGTGTATACCACTGCAAAGTACAGGGGGCCACCAGTGTTGGTTTCCCACATGAGATGAGATACACACTCACACTACCAAGGCCACACGAGGTTTATTTAAGAGAGTTCCCAGGTGGGTACAGAAAAAGAAAAACAGGACAGGAGAAGAGAAGAGAGCAACCAAAACATGGTGTCTCTTTTTAAGAGAAGGGTTATGCACAGGTTTATGTAGTCATGCCCAGGGGGGTGCCTCCATACGAGGTGCCTCCCACCAGAACCAAGTTGGCTCAACCACGTGGAGTGCCAGGAATACTTACAGCCAGGAAGATGGTCGGACAGAATGTCCAGAGGAAGTTTCCTTGCTTTATGCAGGTTTGGGAACAGTTGATGACTTTTCTTATAGCTTCTTAGCTGATGATTGACTTTGGAATGGATATCTGTAGCTTGAATTGGTCACTTACCTGGTATCCTTACTAGAAGTCAAAAACCCTTCAAAATTCTAATGGTCTCTGCCTTCAAAAGACATTTTATGAAGACAGTAAGATTGATGGTGATCCTCATATGTCTAGAATTATGGTTTTCATGTGAAACAGAATTGATAATTAAAAAAGGATTATATTCTTAAGTCAACATATTCAACGGTGTAAGAAGCAAAGAACCTTGATGAATCCTGTGCAGGTTCAGTGGCAGAAACAAAAGAAGAACAGGCCTTGGGACCCCATGCATACCTAATTTCTATAGATAGACATCTAAGCCCCATGAGAAAAGCCTCTCCTGAACAATTTCTCCTTCTAGGTTTCCCAACTTCCAACTTTGTTGGTCATTAGGGTATATTAATTGAGGATGAAGGAAGTCAGTGATGGGTCAGTGGAAGGCATCCTAAAGCAGACAGAGGCTTCTCCCCTACAGCAATTAATTCCAAGTTTTATTTTCCTAGATTCTTTTTCTAGACTCATTCTTAGGCATCTTTCCTGGATCATATTAGTTTATGTTGCCCTTTTTCAAGGTTAGCTTCAAGATCCTTCAGATATTACTTTGAGATCTCTGGCCAGGAGCTGGCATTACTCATGCAAAGCTTGGTTGGGCAAGTCATTCTATTTTTCTAGAAGCACCTGCTGCACAGGAATCAAGGAGGGAATGAGAGAATATATTACATCATTTTTCATTAATTAGTATTGTTCATATCCTTAAGACTATGGCTTCCTGATAGCTTATGTCTGGGTAGGTTTTAGGATAGAGATATTTGTCAGTGAGTGTTTTATCATTATGAATTATTAGACCACTTCTTTTCTCAGACTAAGTCTTCTAGTTATGCTGGAAGAAAGTCCATATGAATTCTTATGTGTATTAGAGGAAGTTATGTTTACTATGTTTTTCAGGAGTATGTGAAGATGTATATAGTGAACAATTATTGTACTATGTGTGTACATCTCTTTACTTAGAATACCTAGTAGTTTTTTGTATCCATGATTCTAAGGCATCCTTGTTGTTTAATGTATATTTTGAAGTTGAAGAAACTTAAGTTCATGAAGACTAATTACTCATCAAAAATCATACCAAAATTTAGGGTTTCTTGACTTCTAATTTTTGCTGTTTTTGCCATGTTAGAAATCTTACTCCTGGAAGAATATAATATAAATCTCACCTACATTGATGCTGCTTCTTCAGAAGAATCTTCTAAAGGGGTCTCCTGTGACCAGTCAATGTTCTTCTGACAGTTGTCTGCTCAGTTAGGGTCATCACAATTTGCATTCTTAAATATCTCCTCTTCTGAAAATAGAGATTTCAATTTAAAACTTCCTCTGTATTGTATATTTAGAAAACCACCAACTGAGACACATACTAGCATTAAATGAAAGGTCCCATTATTTAAAATTATGTAACCAGAATGATATATTGGTACATCCTTGACTTCTGTTTGTATTCAGTCAAGAAACCAGATGAGACAAACCATTTTAGCATATTCTATCACAAACATACTTATTTTACAAAACAGATATTTCTATATGTACTTTTACCTGCTGTTTTCTGTCTGTCTATCCAAATGTTTGCGTTTGATTTTATCTTGGAATTTTAAAATGAGGTATGCAATCATTGTAAAATGTTAAGCAGTATAGAGATACATAAAATAAAGTCTAGAACTTTTTTACCTCCACCTCTAGAAAACTGATGACATAGAAGCTTTCTCGACCATTTCATATCATTCACAAAGTCACACACTATTACTATGTATTTGCTTATGTTTATGTATTTCCATTTTTACATGAATGAGAATGAGAAAGTGTACTTATCAATTAGTTGTATTTTCATTCACTACATTTATTGTCTTGGACATAATCAGCATTTTTATATTCTATTTTAACCATCATATATAACCTTAAAATGAAGATATCTATGCCATTAGAAACAATAATAAAGGCCTTGAGACAAAGAACTTTGCCTACACACAAGACAATAGTTTTATAGTATTTTTTAACTACTTCTGCAGTGAAATACATGGATTCCAGCGCTCTTGCAACTTCAGTGTGGGCAGATAAAGCAAAAGCTGTGCCCTCAGAAGTAGACTTCACTGGCATCATAGCATAAGGTCTCACACCTTCTTCAGCATCAGACAGCAACTTTTCTTTTCTCTCTTTATCAAGAGTCATCAAAATACATGTCTACACTCTTTTACTTGGCATCTTTTCATTTGTTTGTGGCCATTTGTAGCAATTTTGTGGCTTGTTTGCTCTTAGTTTTTATTCATCTGTCTGTTGGTTTGCTTATCAACTGATGTGAAGGGGTACCATGAATCGTATGGATTTTAATTTCTTGTCTGTCCCAGCACTGGGGAGGCAGAAGCAGAAGGACTTCTTTCAGCTTGAGGCAAGCCTGGTTTACACAGAGATTTTCATGTCAGCCTGGGGCTGTGTAACAAGACCATTTTACAAAAAAAAAATATTACTTATAATAATGATTATAATAATTTGTCTGTTACATATGTTGCAGATATTTCTGTTATTTGTCCTTTAACTATAAATTTTGTCTTGCTATTTAATTTTACAAAATTGTGTCTATAAATTTTATCCTTTATGACTTTTTAAGTGTATGTCATATAGGAAGGTCTTCTACTCCTGAGGTTATACAAATACAGTTGTAAGTTTTCTTCTAATATTCTTATTGTTTTGTTTTTATGTTTAGCTCTTTAATCCATCTGGAAATGATTTTTGTATATGGTGTGAGGTAGGTATCTCAGTGTATTTTTTTAAATGAACTCATTGTACCAACACTTTAATTACTAACCCATTGTTCCATATATTAAACTCTAGTATTTATACATGGTTCTGCTTCCAGGCTTTCTATTTTGTTACACTAATATATCATCTTTCCCTATGCCAAACACAGGGTATTCATTACATAGTGCAGTAAAATATTTCACTATCTGATAAAACAAATCCCTATTATTGTTCTAGTTCAGCAAGTCTTTAATTGAGCAATCAGTACTCTGGATAAAGTTTGGATTCATTTTGTCAGTTCCCATAACCCATTCCATTGGGTTTTTTAAAAAATTTATATTGCACTCAAATTTTAAATTGTATTTAAAGAATGAATGAGAGACATATTCCACCAAATCTTCTTATTCAAGAAAATGATAAAACTTTGCATTTATGTGGCACCTTTTTGTGCTCTTTTACCTGAGTAGTCCTATACATCTTAAGCTGAGTTATGTCTCAAATTTTTACACACTTTGTTGCTATTTTACAGTTTTATTTTCAATTCTGTTTTGAGTTACAATGTTATTGTTAGTGTCATTTGGCTATTGTTTATCTACATAGGTATTTTACTGAGTTATAACAATTTCAGTTTCTTTTTTAGTTAATTGTTTGGAATAACATTGTATTCCCAGACAACAGACAATTTTGACTTTTGTTTCAACATTTTATTATATATTTATTTTTAAAATAAATGCATAATACTTATTTATTAGTTCTTTGAGAATTCTTCATACCATGTGTTATGGTCATATTTATGTCCTGTAACCCTTCCCAGTCCTATCCCACTTCCCTAATCCTGGAACTTTGTATCCTCCATTTTAAAATGTAATAACTCATAGACTTGACTTTGTTCTGGTTGTGTGTCCATCCACCAAATCTCCCTAACACCTCAGTCAGAGGTTGAAGCTCATCAACTCCTCCCCACTCCATGCTAGAATGTTGGTCTTGTGTAGTCAACCACAGTCTCTGTTAGCTTATGAGTGTGTCCCCCCTCATGTCCAGAAGACATTGTTTTGCTCTGATCTTCCCTGACCTCTGACTCTCCTTTTTTGTGGTCTCTAAGCCTTGAGGAAGAGGTGTGGTACAGATGACGATTAGTGACCTGAGCTCTCACAGGCACTTCTTTATTCTCACAGGTTGACCAGTGGTTAGTTTCTGTGTTAAGTATCATAGTCTGTATAAGGAGACTTTTCTGATAGGTTCCGAAAGCTGTACTAATCTGGGCATAGAGAAATATGTGTTTAGAGACCATTTTGATACTCTAGCCATTTAACAAAAGAGTTACTTTGTCACATTGCCTAGGATTATCTGGACAGGTTCACAAAATCAAAGAAAGAATGTCCCTTGTGTGCTTCTTAGGTTTTTCAGGTATTGTAATATTTAACCTGTTGAATAAAGGTTTTCATCTTTACTCATAGATTAGGGATTTCAACCATAAAAGAGTACCAGGATATTTTAATATTCTTTGAAAGATTTTTTTCTTTATTTTTTAATTAGGCAAAAGAAACAGATTTCTTAAGGCTGTTATTCTTGTGATATATTTTGCATATGATACAATAAGTTACTCAGATTTGGTAATCATATATAGAACAGAGATGGCTTTATTAGTACCTATAGATAAAATCTCTTTGTCTATATTCATATCTTTGAGGTTCTATGTTGTTAGACCAATTCTAGCTTTAGAGAATTTTAAACTACAGAGAATTGTTTGAGAAAGTGTCTATGCTTTTTTACATTGGAAAAACATATTGATCAGAAAATTCTAGTTGAACTCACAAACAAGACTCCTATTTGTTTTTATTCAATGTGTATTTTATTTGCTGTAATTTTAATATTTTGTTCTCAAATTTTCTATATCTTTCAGACTTCCATTAATATTTTTCAGCAAATCAGTCATTGAATCGTATTTTTTAAATAAATAGACTTTAATTTTATCATGTTACAGTTTTCTCTTCTACATTGCTTCTTAACCTTGCCAAAGATTTTTAGAATTCATTATTCATTTTTAGAAGCAAGAATTTTGTCTTTTTCATCTGTTTGTTGGGCCATTGTTTTGATTTCTACCAAATCAGTTTTGTTTTTATATTTGTCTTTATTGTTTATTTACTACTCCTTCTGTATTCTTTAGTGTTTTACTTTATTTTAAAATTGAATTCTTTCTTAGTTTATATTTTAATTATTCTAAAACTATTTAAATTCCACATATTTTCTAAAGATTAACTAAATTATATTCCATAGGATTCAATAAATAAGACTTTAGCTCATACCATAAAATAGTTTTAAAAATTATTTTCATCAGATAGTATTTTAATTGCTTCCAATGAAACTTTTAATAGATTACTCCTTTGCTGCTATTTATAGTTTGCTTTATTTGGTATGGAAAATATTTCCTGCTCTTATCATGTACTTATTTTTTCTTTGAAATTTCAAGTGTCCTTTGAGGTTTAATATGTAACTGGAATTTGTAAATAAAAAAATAATTTTAGTGTTTATTAGTTTTCCATTATGATAGCTTTATTTATTTTTAAATTTTATAATATTTTATCCTTTATATATGTAAAATCTCTGTATATTTCACATAATACTATTGTTGAACTTGAGTACACAAGTTCATAATTATGATAGTGGAATTTTTCAACTTTATATAAAACATATGATTTGAAATAACATGACATAAGCCTTTTTTAATATTAACTTGCTGACACTCAGGGTTTTTGAACTTCACATGAGAAAAATAGAAAATTTTTTAAAAAATTAATAAGGGAAACTTGATTGACCATATACATCTGCATAATGAATATGAATGCTTTCATGGGTGTATATATATGCATATGTACACATATGGCTTATATATTTCACTTTTATTGGATACACCTTCATTGTTTTATTTTCTATAATTTTGTTTTAAATACAGCTTTTCTAAATAATGTGAACTTTAATTTTCAGCCTAAATTTTTCCTCCCATGTTAGAGGTAGTAGTAACTCATTTATACTTACTGTCTACAGAGGTTTAGACTTCACTTTCATTTTGGAAATTTTTTCATTGTTATTGCTCTCCCTCTGTTTTTTTTTTTTTTTTTTGTAAGATGAAAGATTTTGATGTTGTGTTCCTGAAACTGGCTAGGAAGCTGCATACTGTAGCTTTTTTTTGAAATTTTTTTTGAAGCTGCTTTAAGTTTTTCACACATATTTAAATGTAGACTGTTGTGATCAATAATTGATTAGTATCTGTAAGTGCTTTTCTCTCCTCTCTTAATGATAAAGTCTTTATTGGGTTTTTAATTATTTCTGTATCCACTTTTCTCTGCACTTACAGCTAAAATTATGTGGAAATTTAATTCTCCATAATTAGGTTAGCAGTCACAGCAATAGTACTATTAATATTATTGGTAGTATTATTTACTTTATGTTTCTATTTTATAGAAAGCCCTTTTTAGTTATTGTATTACCTTTAGCCACCAAACTAGCAAGCATTATTTAGATTTAAATTGTATTATTGTTGTCTATTTGCTTCACTGTTGTAGAATTCAAGTCATAACATATCTTGCATTTCTTTTTTTTTCTGTACTTCTAGAATCATTCTTTATCAATTTCTGGTGGTTTTGTTTTTGCTTTGTTTTCTTTGAAAACCTGTGTGTAGTGAAGAGAACTAGTCTTTCCTTCCCAGGTAGAAACATCTTGTATTGTCTTTACTGCAGATTCAAAGCTTTGCTTATTTCAGAAGTCCCAGGTTCCTAGTGATTTTTCTATAAATCATGATTATTGATTTCTTCTAAGATGTTTCCAGTGGACAAAATGCACACAATCATCCTTTTAGATATGAAGTTTTCATCTCTTTAGCCATCCACTTTCCAGTGCTCATTGTTGATGTACATAAAACTGGTCCATCAGGAAAAGATGTTTGTGTTAAAAGTTAATTAGGACACATACACAGAACTCCTCTCTTTTCAAACCAATTGCCAACACCTTGAAACAAATTTCGCTTATTAGCTGAACGGTTCAACTCCTGACATTTGGTTCAGAATGATGCAGCTCATTCTTGAGTTTTGAAACATGTTGTGAACTTTTCATGTGTGTTAATATATCTAATATACTGGCTAGTGAATATTTATGCAGCATTTTCTCCTCACAATTCTCTCCCCTTCTCAGTCACTTTCTCTTACCCTTGATTCTCATGAGTAAACACACAAATAGCCAGTGTCTCTTGAGGCTAATTTTAAAGACTGTATACTCTGTGATCTACCCTATTAAGCATTTTAAAGATTATTCTTTTTCTCTACCCAATTTCTTATTAACAGATGGGCTTAGGGGCTCTGGAAGTCTTCATTCTGTTCAAATGAAGCATGGATCCCAAGTTGTGTTGAAAATTTAAGTGAGAGCAAAAATTAATAATCTACAGATTAGATGGCCTTAGCATATGTTTGTGCCTTGATCATCTTTGTCAAGGTGTGTAACTCAATGCCTATGGCCACTCTGATGTCTGGATATTCACAGCATGATTCTCCCTCCTGGCTTTCTCCTGGAGTTTTCTTTAAGAAACATTTTAAGATTTTATTCTAGTACCAAGCTTTTACTTCTCTCTCATTTCAGATCATCTTTTAGTTTTCATGCTCAGTGTTAGGAAGTCTTCCTTCTTTCCCCCAGGTCTGATTGATAGCTGCTTTCAGTATAATGTTCACTGATGTCAACATCTCCATTCACCTATGAATTCAGGTTGCCTAAAGCATGGTCACATTAGGATCCAATGCATGTAGGGTACATTTATATTTTTTAAAAAGTCCTAGACTTTGGTTTGGTTCTATTTGGTAACTTTATGTGCCTCTGTGTCTATCCCTTTTAGGTGGGAGGGCACACCATGCTCCCCATCCGCTGGATGCCTCCTGAAAGCATCATGTACAGGAAATTCACCACAGAGAGCGATGTATGGAGCTTTGGCGTTATCCTTTGGGAGATTTTTACCTATGGGAAGCAACCATGGTTCCAGCTCTCCAACACAGAGGTAACAGAGGATTTGACCTCATTTTGGGTTGGATGATAGATATCACAGAACAGGGATTGACATGAGTGTATAGATGGGCTATCAAGGGAGCAGAGCAAGAGTGGATGCAGGTAAAACCAGAAGGAAAATCTTAGTGGTGGAAAATTGTAACTCCAGAAAATGGATATAACTGTCAAAAGAATGTGAGAGAAGTCTAAATAGAGACAAGTCAGGGTTCTGTTTGTTCTGCTACACGTTAAAAAAATTCACTAAGAGAGGAAATGAAAACAAAGAGCAACTGTGAGTTCTTCTATTTGCCATATTGTAGAAATACCCACTACTTAGTATGTCTACAAAAGGAAGTCCCCAAGGGCTTGAGCTACCTCAGGTATAGGGATGCTTAAATCATAAGCTGACTAAAAAGACCAAGCTTACATAATTAAAAGAGTTATCTGCAGGTTCCAAGAGTAAAATAAACCAACTACAGCACAATAATAGATGCTTGTTATATTTTCATAGTTTTAATTTATTTATAATTAGTTAAAATAGTAGATACTGCATTTTAATGGCAAGTAACAATTAGGCACTTTTCTAAGCACCTTTGATGTAGCAATTTAGCAATTTTTACAAAGACATCTCTTGAGCTTTGGGACAAAGAAAGTGGGTTGCTTGGAAGAGACTGGGTGTCTTAGAGTACTAGACAAGACACAGCATGGCTTGTGGTCTTAGGAGTTTTCTATTTCTAAATGACACTGAGATACATTTCAAGTATGTGCAGAACAGAGCCACACTGACCCAGGGATTCTTACAGTCCACAGACTGTATTGGTGGGGCTTCTACAGCAACTGATTTATAGAAAATGCCAAATTATTTTTGGTACTCTTTTAGGGTTTCCTGTTTGTTTGTTTGAAATCATGAACATAAGGTCTTTTTGCCTTGAAACCCCACTTTTATACTCAAAGAAATATTTTTCTATTAAAAGCTGTGTTCATTTCCACTCTTCTGTGTCCTAACCTGAAAATTTTATTGAATTTTAAAGACCAAAATATAAGGATGGGTGTTGTAAGAGGTTTCTGGCCTGGAATTTTCTGGTCTAGCACAGAGATTCAGACCCACTCTCAGCCCACTTAGCTCAAATAATCATACCTGTTTATATTATTTTTTATGCTGATTGGCCTAGGGTCTAGGCATAATAGCTTGCTAACTCTTTGCCCTTCAAATAACCCATCATTCTTATCCTGTTTGGTCATGCAGCTTGGTATCTTTTCTTAGAGCAGCATTTCACCTTCTTTTCTCTTTATCTCCTGGAAGCTCTAGTGAATCTGTAGCATCTGTCTCGGCTCTGGGATATTCCTGAGTTTTCTTAGCCTGATAGCCTCATCCACACTTCCTGTGTGCCTTTGGCCAATCAGCTTTTATTAAACCCATAGGTCGGACAAATATTTACAACATACCATAATCCCACTACAGATTGGGAGGTGGCTCAGTTGGTAGAGTATTTGCCTAACAAGCCATTGATCTCCTGGGCCATCAGGCATGGTGACACCTGACTATAATCTCTGTACACAGGAGATAGAGGTGATATGATCAGAAGTCCAAGGTCATCCTTTGCTATGTATAGGTTTGAGAATAGCCTAGATCATATGAAACCTTGCCTCATAACAAAACAAGGTATTTCTTTATATCTGTAATAGCTTACTATGCAGATACTTGATGGAATCTGACTCCAATTTCCAAAGTTGAACAAGCATTTTGGTGGACTTATAAAATAAGCAAAGAGTGTATATAGAAGGTGTTTGTTGTGATGGGTTTTATTTAAATTGATACTGTTTTCCTGGGGGATGGGACACACACATTTGCACATAGAGATACATGTATGTAAACCTATGTGTATATAAATACACATATGCATGGATCTGGGCACAACTTCCACAGTATTTGGTAGCCAAAGAAAGAGGAGTTCCTAGATGGGTGTGCAGTTGGTATTAGCAGAATTTTGTCATGGATTCTTAAGAAGACTAGAACAGCTAATGGGATGCTTATAGCCTCTCCAAGATGGCATAGTAGGGCCCTACCCTTGAAGGCAGGCTTTCTTCCCTCAACTACTCTCCTTGCTCCGTCCACAACAAGTCATTGGTGGTGGCTTAACTTGTAGACGGTTACAACATGGAGGGTTTTGCTTTAGAGAAGATACCACTGGGTACCTTTGCATAAGCAAAGGTATTATAGTTTGAACTGGATCCTTCTTCAAGAAGGTATAGAGAATAGAGATGGAAATGGCAAGAAGCCTAATACTATGGTAAACACAGCACATAAAGTCTTCCCAGGTTGGCAAAGAAATGATCCCCATATTCCATCACAGACTCCAAGATGAGGTAAGTGTGAACAGGACAGGGCTGACACAGTGAAGGTCATTCCAGGCCTTCCAGAGTAATATAAGAAATCCAGCCACCTGGAAGAAGGAAGGCACTGCTATACAGAATGCAGAGATGCAGAGATGGTGCAGGGTCGGGGGGAGCAGAAGAGAGGAACAGAGGGGGGAAGGAAGAGATGGGGATTCTTACCCAATAAAATACACGCTAATGTGGAAGAGAAGGCAACCATTTGCTCAGTTACCAGACTACAGAAACCTTTTGTCTTCTTCTTTATCATCGCAAGTGATCTTCAAATGTGGTAACTGAAGGCTGAAGTAACTTGCTGGAAGCTGTGCGCACTGCTAAACTTAGAGAAAAGTTAAAGTAAATCTGAAAATTGGATAAGGTTTTGAGAAATTCCCATATTTCAGTTTCAGTAAAGAAATGTCTGGTCTCCCAGAAGAGCCAAGAAGACATTATGAGTTGATACGATGTAGTATCCTGGATGGAATCCTGAATAGCAAAAGGAGAAGAGATTAACTACTAAATGTGTATAGACTATGGCTTTTGGCTAATAAGGGATTAACCAAATATATTATGTAATATGCTAATAGCAGGCAGATGACAGGTCTTAATGGGAATCATATATAATTTTCTAAATTTTTCTTTAAATGAGCCATTAAAAAAGAGTTTATTTCCTTGCTATTGTAAATAATACAACCATAACCATAGATGTACAAGTGTCTGTGGTAGGATGTAAGTTCTTTAGGTATATGGCCGGGAGTGGGGCAGCTGGGTCATATGGTAGCACTGTTTCTAACTTTCTGAGAAACATCCATGCTGTATTTTAGCCTAGCTTACAATGTTTGTAAGTATGTGTACACATGAGTATGAGCGTGGGATTAGGTTTTGAAGCTGGAAAGGGGGAGTGGGAAGAAAAAAGAGGCATTGGTGGAGACCCAGGGAAGGGACAACAGGACACAGGAGACATGAGGGCAGAAAGGATGATAGGGGGTGGTGGAAGTATACAAAGTTAGGGATAAAAAATGATATGAAGAGAATAAATAAAGCCAAATGATACCAAAATGCCAGAATAAAGCTTAATGCTGCATTCCTTAATTAGAAAAGTAAAGTCTAGTGTTAAATTAAGGAAAAGATGAGGGAACTGGTGTATTACAATGAGAATACACTCAAAGTATAATATACTCATATTAAAATGTTCTTATGTAACACAGTATCGTGCAGAATGGATGCACACCAATGGGAAAGTAAATAATACTTTTAAACTGTATCTGGACTGAGTGTAGATGAGTAGTACAGAAATTGCATACTCTTGAGGCCCTGGATTCAATTCCCAGCATTTAAAAGGAAATGACTGAGTAATTGGAATGGAAATGCAAAGAGCATGCCTGGGTCTCCTGCACCTGCAGCCACCCTTTCTGTATATTAAGTTTTTTGTTATATTTGTTCCTTCTGGAAATTCAGATCCGAGGCTTGCAGACAAGGGTGATGAGGTCCCCCAAGGTTAAGGGACTTGAAGTAGCTGGCTACCCAGGAAGTGGTGACACCAGCAGCCTACAAAGAGCTATAGACAACCAAGGGAAGCTGGGAGCAGGAGATGTGGTCCTCCCCAGAGAAAAGCAACAACTGGTCACCAAATAGTCATCCCTAAAAACATACACTCAAGGAATGTTATATGAACTGAGAAGGCTATATTTAAGAATATATCTACATATATGTACACATATATGCATATAATAACAATTAATGGGAAAAAAGGCCATACATTTGAATGAGATTAAGGAGGGGTATATCAGAGTTTTGCAGGGAGGAAAGGGAGAAATGTTGTAATTATAGTAGAATTTTAAAAATACATCAATAAAATACCTTCAAAAATTTTAAAAGAAATAAGACAGGTGATTTATTGCAGAGAGGATGGCAGACTTTGCTGAGAAAGGGTTCCATGTTCAGAGGCAAGTAGGGTGACCTGTGCGAAGGCTGTAACTGGGAGAAGGGCTTGCTATAAATGGGAACCAGTGAGTAGCTGATGGATTAGTGAATGAAGCAATTGCTATAGCAGCATGATTACTGAAGTTCAGATCCACAGACCCATACAACACAGTCGAGCAGATGTGGCAGCTGCCTAAAATCTGAGCAGAAGGGACAGTTGACTGGAGGTGTCCTTGGAAATGGTGAGTTCCAGGTTTAGGGAGCACCTCTGCCTCAAAAAAGATAGCAATACTTATGCAAGGAAGATACAAAACTTCAACTTTGGGCCTCTATATCACATGCCCGCGTGCACGCATACACACACATGTGCACACACACACACACACAAATAAGCAAACACATGTACAAATGCATAACACATACATTCACAACTAGATGAAAATAAATAGAAACTAAGAGCCAACAGGTACACGAAGAGAAGATAGATATGCAGGGAGGAGGCAGACAGAGCTCTATGTGGGGTTTTCAAAAATCACAGAGGTGAAGAAAGAGTGGTTGGGATCCAATCTCTACAACACAAGGTGGGAGAGGACTGTTACTCTGGCAGTCCAGGTGATAACCAGGACTACAGAACCAGGACACAAAAGGGAAGGGTACCTGTGTGTTGTCAGGGTCTATGTTTTCTGGCCCAGCAGGTGCCTCACAAAGAGCAGCAGTGAGATCCACCTGCACTGCTCCTTACCACTGCAACATCTGCACAGGAGGAAGAGAAAAACAGGGCTGCCTTCTCCCTAGCAGTCAACCTGTGTGTGACACTGATAAGTAAAGATGATATCTCATTTCTAGGTAGGAGTCCCAGGACCAAGAATGAACTTTGAATGAACTTCTAGATATAACTTTTTTTTTTTTTTTAACACTTTTATTTATTTATTTATTTATTTATTTATTTATTTGCCTTGGTGTTTTGCCTGGAACTGGAACTACAGACAGTTGTTAGCTGCCATGTGGGTGCTGGGAATTGAACCCGGGTCCTCTGGAAGAGCAGACAGGTGCTCTTAACCGCTGAGCCATCTCTCCAGCCCCTAGATATAACTTTTTTGTTCTTACTCTCTCAGGTCATTGAGTGCATCACCCAAGGCCGTGTCTTGGAGAGACCCCGAGTCTGCCCCAAAGAGGTATATGACGTCATGCTTGGGTGCTGGCAGAGGGAACCCCAACAGCGGCTGAATATTAAGGAGATCTACAAAATCCTCCATACTTTGGGGAAGGCCACCCCAATCTACCTGGACATTCTCGGCTAGCGTGACTGGTGGCCAAGCATTTATATTCTGTTGCCTCCTCTCTCCCTGCCTCATATCCACTTTTTCCTCATCTCAACTCTTTTCTTCCATCTTTGACTGAAATGAACATCTTCATATAAACTCAAGTGCCTGCTATACATACAACACTGAATTAAAAAAAGAAAACAAAAGAAAGAAACCCTGTAAGGCAGTTTGACATATATATATATTTATATATATAACTATCTATCTATCTATATCTACAGAGAATTACCTTCTCTAATACATAGTGACGCTGCTGATACAGAAAACCGTAAGACATTAACAACTGAGAACAATTTTAAATATTATTATTAACACAAATGAAATTCCCTTGACTTAAGCTATGGTCCTTTCTTCTTCAGCTCTGGCTTTTCAGAGCTCTTCGTCTTGACTGGCAGAGAGAGAGGATGGGCGGAGGCCATAGTGGCGCACAACCATCAATGCGCATGCATCTCCCAAGGATCCAATCCTGGAAGTCCAGGCCCTTTGGAAATATCTTTGGTCTGCCTTGACCTTTTCCTCTACTCTCTTCCCTTTTTTCTCCTTTTTGGGACAATTTTCTAATTTGCCCAGTCTACAAAGTCCTGATGCTTTGGGGAGTCAATGATGACACGAATAAATACTGAACAAATACCAATACCAGATCACACAAGAGCAAAGCCATCCATGGTCGGGTTAAACACCGAACACATCTGGGCGGGGACTGTGGGAAGAGCAAACCCCAACCGTCTGGATGCAAACCACTCTCAAGTTCCTTACTAGGTTTGAAGATTCGATCCTCTGACTCTGAAGAACTGGACATGGTGGAGTTAAAGAACCAAACCGAGGAAGTACAAACCACTGAAGCCTGAATCCTCATCATTCCATCCCTGGGAAGACACTTCGGTCATCCTTTCATTTTCAGGCCCTTGGGGAGTTAGGAGGTTTAGAATCCACATTCTCTGGTGTCATCTGCTAATGTGGATGCAGCAGTCTTCAGGGCTCCAGTATTTGCTTATTTGCTTGTAGACCATAATTAGGCACCCCTTGGGTCTGATTTTTTTTATCTTGATTCCCCTATATCCTGAGGTTCTATCAAGTCCTGGGTAAACCCCATTGCCAGGGAAGGAATCCAGGTGAGAGCCTGAGGCAAATGTGTTTTAAGAAGCCAGACACTGGCATTGGCAAAAGTCGGCAGAGGAAGATCTACTTGGCACCAGTGTTGGGCCCTTGGCATTCTCCTCATGTTTAAAGCCCTTGGAAGGTTAGATGTATCTGCCTTTGAGCTGTTTCGAAAAGGCAGGGACTGAGAAATCGCTTTGTGGGCTGGGTGGGGAGGAAGCTTCTCTGGAAGATGCCCAATGAGCAGCCAGTGTCACAAACTTGGCATCTTAATGAGGAAGAGGAGCTGACCAGTGAGTGAGAATGAAGCATCTGGTTTGGGGCCAGTCTTCTAGGCCCCAGCTCTAGGGGGAATCGCTGCCTTCCCTACTGTGCTGCTGAGGACTGCTAAAGAGAAGATCTATAGGCAGCTCTTTTACACAACAATGAAATGTAGGAGGGAGTCAAGAGCCTGGCTGCAGATGCCATCTTGCTGGGGAGGAGGGGATGTGCCCTTGATAGGGTACCAGTCTCTCCACCTCATCCCAAGCACAGAGCTACCTAACAGACATTTTCCTACCAGAAGCTCCCAGGAGCTGCTGACTATCACTTTCCTTGCCAGCTGAAGAAACTGTGTACAGCCTGGATACCCTAGCCAGCCCAAGACATCTAAAGTATAGGCAATTCTGTGGCGGGTTTAGGACTTTGGATTATGTGTTTGTGGTTTTACTTTTTTTTAAAAAATACCAACAGATGTTTTTATTGAAATAGAAAAGAGCTGTGCTCAGATTGTAGCCATGATTGGGATTCAGGTATCAGCAAGCCTGCTCAGCTGGACTGGGGAGAGAGTTGGGTTAACTAGAAATTGAGTGTGGGACTTCTTACTCTGCTGGGTACCTGGCCCCTGTGGACATCAGGGAAACGCTTGTTGGATTATTCCCTTTTAAAGAACCCTTTGCTATCCTGTGGCAGTTACTTCTCTTATTAGTCCTTGATTGGATCCACCTGACACTTTGGTCTCTGCTGGGAATATGAATGAATACTGGATGAAAGTTTCCATTTAGGCTTGAATCTGGATAACTAAAGGGGAGGCATTCAGGCAAGGAGTGACTGGGGTTGGGGGGTTGGTGAGGAGAAAGTGTTTGCTAGTTAGAAGTGATATTCCAAGGTCTAAAGGCTGGCAGAAGTGGAGAAATGCAAGAACTTAGAGCCATAATGGGATAGTTGGGAGAAATGATAAGATCTTGATCAAGTGCCCTTGAGTCAGTTCCACAAACTTCCACATTGGCCTCAGGGTCACATCCTCTCTACGCTCTCCATCACCAGCTGCCTGTGTAACAGTAAGAGAATAGGGTCAGCCTTCTTACTATCCTGACATCCTCTATGTAGAGTAGCTTTTACATGTGAATCTTGGAAGATGGGAAAAGGGCTTGTGGGACTTTGGAGAGTAAGGACATGCAGAATAGGCTTTGGATAGAGAAGTGTATTCTAGGGCTCTGGGGGGTATGTAGAGTGTCTTTCTTATTCTTCCTGTACTGGCACAGGACATCTATGGCTCACTTCACTGTGTCATGTTTTCCTTATGTGCAAATTAAGGGCCAGGGATGTCCTTATGACACCCTCACCTGATTCTAGCTCTGAAGTTTTAGCTTCTACCAGAACAGGGTCACTGTGTCACTTTTTTTTGTCTCTCAGCATCACTCTGAAATGCCTAGAAAAATCTTCCTTTGGCCTTGGGTGCACAGAAGATAGTTGTCTCTGAGGACATACTGTACTTGGCTGGGGTTGGTTTCTATCAGTGAGTCTTTTCTTCCCCTTATGTCACAGCAAACAGAAGTCTAAAGTATCTGAGACTAAAGTATGGGATGGGGAGACATTCTGTCCCATTCCTTATCCCAGACTTCCCCTTCCCAGTTATTGGTGGTTTATTTATTTATTATTTATTTATTTATTTTTAAAGACTCTAATGTGGTCCAGTGAGTCTAGAACTGACATCCCATCAGCCCATGTAGCCGCTGCCATCTGCTCCATTATGCTTTCTACATAAACAAAGCTATACCTTTGAAGACTATGCCAAATTTATTTAACCCTTAGCTTGAAGTTAACTCCACTGTGAGCACTTGTGAATGTTCCAGGGAGCCCATGCTTAACTCTGTACCCAGTCATTGTCACCTGGACCCTTCCTGGACTGACAAAGAATGAATTGGATGTCCATTGTAAAGCAAGGTATCATGGCCAAGGGTCCTTTTAGTTATTTGCTTTGAGCATGAACTTGATGGTCCTCTCCAATTTCATCCCTGGATTCTGAGTGGCTGTCACGGGTCACTAAGCCTTCAATAGTCCACAGACAAAGGACTTTGGGCTTCCTCCACTCAGCAGATCATACACAAGATATTCTCAGAGAAAGCTTTTTTCTGGAGATGAAGATCCTCCATTTTTCTGGGCTTGAGCTGAACAGTATTGTTCATCTTTGGTGATGCTTACTTACATTGTGGAACACACTAGTGCAAGTACTTCTGGTGCTAAATACTACGGAAATCAGTACCAACAACTTCAAAACTGAAGAAAGAGTGAGTCAGGCATGCCAAAGAGCACTGCACGCAGCAGAAAGACCACTGAGAATCCTGCCTTTGTGCTTGGCTATCCATACCACTGAGAATCCTGCCTTTGTGCTTGGCTACCCATGAGATTTTGACTTAATCAGCATTTCCTTATTATTAGTCTTCACACCTGAAATGTATGAAGTTAGAACAGGTGGACCCTTAGTATCGATTTCAGTTTGAAAGGCTATTTTGTGGCCCATCTACATTCCTTTATTCTAAGGTTCTCTTGAAATGAGAAATGAAAGGCAGAGGAAAAGGAAGAAAAGTTACTGTTGACAAGAATGGGCCATAAAAGACAAGTACAGAATATTCCATGCCTGGTTTGTCTGAGGGACACTAGTGCAGGATGCAGGCACATGAGTCAGGAAGCTGATATTCGTGTACTTCAGGAGAAAACGCCTTTATCCTCAGCCATCTTCCTGACTTCACATGCCCACGTTGGCAGAAATGAGTCTGGAATATGGAGACAGTCCCGCCTACCTCCCTTGGAAAGCAATCTGGATTCTGGGTCAGAAACCAAGAGGTTTTTTAAAATATGATACATGCTTTTTTCCTAGTTCTTTTACATCCAAGAATAAGACTAGTGACATATTTTCTTCCCTTCTCTGAATTAAACAGCAGCAGTAAAATCTTTGCAGTTACCTGAGAGTTTTTGTGATCTTTGAAATTCTTTGCTTATAAGGGAGCACAGTAATACTTGTGGATTATCAGTCAATGAAACCAGACTCCAGCAGTCCAATGAGGCACCCCCAATCATCTTTCCAGTGTCTCGTATCTGCTTTGATTGGGCACTAACCTGCCAAAATGTGCTAGGTGTCCATCTCCGAGCAAAAAATTGCCACTTTGAGCTCAGAGCCTATGAGCTTTAGTCATCTAATATGATTTTATTTCTCCGCATTATCTGGTAGCAAGATAATTGTTTCAACCAATACTTAACAGGGCTCAAAGGGAAGTTCCAAGATTGGACATCATTATTAAAATATCAGTTTGGATTTCAGAACCTGTTTGGGAATGGCTTGAAAATTACCAGGAAAACATCTGTTTTCAGCTCTAGTCATATGTACGTCATGTATTCTAACTATCCATTTGATGTTCACAGAGCCAGAAAAGTCTCCCTGGGATCAGCAAGTCAGCTAAAGTTTGAGATTCTCTTTGCACCTTAAACTTCTCCTAGATGAGAACTGCAGATGGGGACTGGCCTTAGAAGTATTCAGAAAGGTTCCAAAAGGAAATTGGTCATTTTCTAAAGTATTATCATCTGCTGCTCCCCACACTAAATTATATTGACAACATCTGAGCATCTCAATATCATCCCTCCTGATTTTCTGATAACTCACCATGCAGAAACCCTTTCTATTTACTTGTATGTTGCTTGGGATTTGGTATTGAGTCATCAGTATGGCAGATAAAACCTGTCACAGAGGGGTCAAACAAGAGAGGACCTAAGAGAATGACAGTCCATCACATTCTCTGATAGGCACAGGTGATGATGTAGGAAGTGTGGTGATAATTTGTTTCAATGCAGTGGTTTTTCCTACCCAGGGCCCTGAATTTTAGCTTCTGAATAAGGTTTCTGTTTGTCTGGTACAATTTCTTCAAACATATCTGTGTATGTACATGTGGACATGTGGGTATGGGTGTGTGTAGTGTGTGTGTGTGTGTGTGTGTGTGTGTGTGTGTGTGCACGTGCGCAACAAGGTTGTGTGTACAAACAGAGGTGCCTTTCTGTGAAATCTGTCAAGATGTAAGTTTCACCTGAGAGAACTTGGGATTCCTTTTCTTTGCTTTTTCTTCTTGTTAGCAATATTAAATCATATAAAATCATGGGTTTCCTTATGACACTTTCAAATATATGAGTACTTGGAATTCCTCACTATAGTCATAAAATTCAGATTGCCTTTCTTGTGGGTAGCTAGGTTTTAACTTTAAAACAAGGCCTGATTTTATATTTGCCATAAGAATGATGTCTTAAACCAGCAAGTGAAGTTCTCTCTTTCATACAGAGGTAAGAGAGTAAATTCTATTAACTCTTTCCCATGATCATCCAGGAATATATTGGTGCTCCAAGATCTAAGCATAGAGTACTCAAGAGATATTTATAGTCCACAAGTAAATGTTTCTAATGGAAGGTAGATTGAGATAACATAAGATAAGGAGCCTATAAAATTTCTTCTTCTTCTGAGGGGCTTCCAGGCATTTAGGTATTATTTTCATTTAGTATCTGTGAGAGGATTCAGTCTCTTCTCATTTTAGGCAGTCAGGAATTCAGACAGCTTTCCTGCAAGAATAAAGGTACTGTGAGAGCCCAGCTGTGCACTGTGTCATCTAGCATTTCTTTGGATGCAGTATCCTCTCAATTGAGTGAGAAATCACATGCTCAAATCAAAATCTGGTATTTATTTTTTCCTTTAAGAAGCAGTAGTGGGAGTGTTACTTTAAAAAGAAGCTCAGTTTATATCCTCTGGAGTAGTAGGACCTACTCAGTTTCTCCCCGTCTGGAGACGTGGAGACTAGTCAGAAGTCTCTTATATCAAATCTGTCTGACACGTGCCTGGTGTCTTTGAAACTACTTCCGGACAGGAAGAGAAAGACTCTCCCAGGTCTCGTGACTTCTGCTACCCACAGGAGAAGAGTTCACTTCAGTAGAGATTTTCCTCTTTC
Organism: Sigmodon hispidus; assembly: GCA_004025045.1. Lineage (NCBI taxonomy): Eukaryota > Metazoa > Chordata > Mammalia > Rodentia > Cricetidae > Sigmodon > Sigmodon hispidus. Next base: position 46,321 of record PVIH01002455.1, read on the forward strand.
TGCTTTTCTTTCCACCCCCCTTTATTTTTGGCTCACATTCTCTAGTTTTCATGGGGGCAGAGAATCTGACTTCTGAAAATCTGAGAAAGTCTTAATACTAGGTGAATCCCAGGACCACAAACAGTTTGGACTTCAAACAGTGAGAAAATTGGCACTGAATGATTCGGCACACAAAGCAGAAAACTTTCATTTCCTGCAGGCAGGATGGAATTGACTGTTATATTAAGACTTCTGAAGGAGCCCTGCCCTGGAGTAATTTCAGCACTCTCAGACAATGTTGACATCTAGATTAACCTCTGTGTAGTGAATTTGACTGCACAGCTCATTGAAATGCATGTGGCATGTCCCTGTAAATCCCATCTGAAACCCTTGGTGGCCCACCCACAACAATCCCTTCTCCTGTTGTCTCCACCTACTGATCGATCTCACAGTCCATGAACTTTTAGCCTATGGGAGCAAAGGTACTGTGATTGGGACCTGACCCTCAGAGAGTGAGTTTTGACCTGGGAGCATGATACAGTCTTGAGTCACGTTTGCTGCTTGGTCAGAGTGACAGTGCTTGTCACTGTGTTGGTTTTCCCTCAGAGGAGACTGCAAGTCAAAGCACGAAAGCCACTCCACTTGATGACAAACAGTTTTATTGCTGATCTCAAAGAGAAATGGTCTGCAGAGGAGCCAAGGGCCCAGAGTTGGTACATCTATATGTCTCTGGTCTTTCAGGTTTCAAGAAAATATCAACAAGGTCATAACTGCAGATAAGGTGTGGGTGAGGTCTGATGGCTGGAAGGACTTGTCTTCTACACAGGTATTCCTCTGGTCCTTTTACAAAAAGGCAGCCCAGACTCCTACTTACCTAGCTTGGATAGAGCTTTCTAGGAATCTCTGAGCCCTTTTAGCTCATGGTGTTTTTGCCACACTGAAATCCCATAGTCAGATGAAACCTTTCAGATAAGATTGCCCACATCAATAGTACATACATTCATCTCATACATCAAAAATACTGGAGAAGGATCTTCAGCTTGGCCCTAGCTACCTTCAGACTCTGCAAAGCTACTCAACATAATCCCAGGCATTTCTGAAAACACACCTCAGGATTTTAGAATACCTGCCCAAATCTGAAGAACAAATTTCTCTGCAGAGTTTTGAATCTGATTCTCCTTCCAATTATTTTTCCTTCTTTGCTTCTTTAGTATAAGTAGTGGGAATTTTTTTTTTGTATATTCTTAGCTATTTCTTTAGGAGAATTGAAAGTTTTATCCAAGGACATTGTGTTTATTGACTAAGAATAGATTTCTGGGCTGAGTAATACAGCAGCCACACAGAGGAAATCTTGATGACTTTATTTAAAAGCAATTATTAGAGTTGTGGGTTTTTTTTCCTAGCTTTTCAAGCTGATGGAGAACAAATCATATTCATCCTTTTTGTTATTTATAATATTTATTCATTTCCGCATATAAGCAAGTGCATGCATGCAAATGCCCGGGTAATTTTATTGCATATAGAACATGGTGCCCCTTTGTGTTGCTGTCATTGATCTCAGCATGTGTGTGCAAATGAGTCACCACATGTGTGGCTTTCTCACTGTGGCTCATCATTTTTTGTATTAGCAGCACAAAGCCTATGACTTTCTGCACTATGAGTTATTTACAAAGTTGAGGCTCCTTTGATGTAAAAAAAGCACCCAAGTTCTCCCAAAGTTTTCATACATAAAGGAGAGACTCCCCCTATCTTTTATTTCAAGATAAAACAAAACAAAACAGACTGACCCTTGATTCTGATTTTCTGTAATTAATTTTCTGAGGGAAAAGGGTACCAGATTCACCAAAAATATGCTATATATAAAATAAATGTGAACTAGTTTAGCAGATTATTGACCCAACCATTGGCTATACAACTCATGTGTTCTAACTGAACTGTGGCACGAAGTCCTTGGGACATAAAAAGAGGGCTGAGTTAGAAGGTAGATTATAGGTCACTTGGCTGGTGACTGAGTGCATATCAGCTTTTAACTAAAAGAAATCAAACAAGCTACAGGCTGTGTTCTTTCTCAAACAGCAGTGATAGGGAAAGGCACTTGGGTCTAATCTGTAGCTCAGATTAGTTCCCTCGTGAAGTTTATCACAGCATGTATTCCCTGAAAGCATATTCACAGACATCCCACTCCAAAGGGACAGAGTTGTTTGCACCATATGTTCAGTTTCTCACTTACAGCTTTCTCTGAACTCTAACTCTTATCTGTCCCCAGCTCCATATCTCACCTCTTACAGGCCCTAGGAGTTCTAGAAGGCAGAGGAAAGTATGGGTGTTTCATCTCCTGAGCTTAAGCATGTTGTGATTTAGTCTGGGTTTCTGCAGAAAGAAGCAAGCTGCTCTTCCAACCATCCATCAGTCTCTTTCCAGCTCCGTGGACCAAATGATTAGCGCTCATTAGCGCCTCATCAGTTGCTTTTGCACAGGAGACTTGCACAACAGGCCTATTATAAGATCCCAGTCTGTCTTTTTGAAATCATCTCATCCTTCTGGCTTGGTTAAGAAAGGCAAGCCTTCCTAGAAACATTTTTTTCCTTTTCATTTCTTTCTTGTTTCCTGACTGCTAAATAGCCTGGTAAATGACAAAGTATAGTCCCCCCTCCCCTTTTTTGAAGTCCACTGTGAGGAGCAGAGGCATGTTTCTCCATGGACTAGAGCTCTGTATGTCAGCCAAGGTTTATTCACTTTTGAAAAGAGTGACTCAAAGATTTGGTGGAAGTGATCTTTACTGTGATGTCATTAGAAAGGTTTGAACCTTAAGAAAGGAACTGAATCAACATACCATGGGATGTTGATGGAGAAGAGATCAACTGAGTATCTGGGAAGCCAAACAAATCATTTCATATCAACAGATGCTTTGAATGTGCCAACAATGGTTAGAAACACAAATAGCCACATCCATTAGTCAAAATAAATCCATTATGTCTGACACAACCACTTATTATTTTTTTAATTTTTTTTTCTCCATGAGCTGTAGAGATTGCTCAGATTGTAAGAACACTGGCTGCAGTTCCAGATGAGCTAAATTCAATTCCAAGCACCCACATGGAAGCTTACAATTATCTGTAAATCCAGTCCGAGAGGCTCTGACACCCTCTTTTGGCCTCCATATGCATCAGACATGGAAATAGTATACACGTATACATACAGGCAACACACACACACACACACACACACACACACACACACACATTAAAAGCAATCATTTTCTGCTTGTGACTCTATACAGTTTAAGAGTTTCTTTTCTTGATTTCTTCTAATAACTTCATTGTGATTATCAGGTTTTTAATTATTTAATATGCATTTTCTTAGGTAAGTGTTGATGGTCTGTTTTAAGTTCGATCTATGAAGACATGTCAAGACACATGGAAAGTCAGGGAGCAATAGAACCAAAAGGTAGATGTCTGATGAGCCTTTATTTCTTTCTGATCAGCCCTTTGCTCTGTAAAAACAACAACCTCCTGCCATTCACTGAGAATTATCATGAGCAATAGAATCAGCCCTCAGTGGTATCCCATGGCACAATGGTTGGGAAAGCCCACTCCTCTGGCAGCAAGTGCTGGTCATGGTGTTGAAACATTTAACTTGTACTGTGTTTGAAGTACACCTTTCTTATTTCCTCCCACGGTTGGTTTCTAGAAAGTTAGGTATTAACCTTTTACCAATTTGAATCACCATCACATTTACAGTAATGGAAAATATGTTGTAATTCTAGCAGCAGAAAGGGATGTTTTACCCACTTAGCAGGAGTAATTTGTAGATTTCAGTCTTTGGCATGGAACATTGGATATCTTGAAGCCAAATAGCATCTCTTCCACTTTTACTCCTTATCAGCTCATTGCTGCTTTGAGGAGGTGCTGTAGATTTCAGAATAATGCCTGGTAAAGTAAGGCTGCATTATTTAAACTGAGTGCAAAACTGATCCTGAAGGGATATTGAAAGTGATCATGATCATGAAGCTTTCTAGAGACTGTGGTCTCTACAGGAGAAAGGCAATGATAATCAGAAGATGCATAAAACCATTCAGGTAAAGATTTCAGGCCTAATTTTCAATGGCCCAGAGCACAACAGAGAGGTTCCAGAGGGATTCCTGCTGAGGAACATGTCTGGCTGAAAATGAAACCCTAGACAATAAGTCCCGGGGCCAGATTGCCAAGGTTACAGCAGTGAAGTCATTTACAGTCTCTAAAAACTGTCCCATGTGTTTGTGATGCCAAGCACTATTTTAAGTTCTTTTTCTTTTTACCACAAAGACTACTTGGAAAATGAAATCTTTCAAATGTTATTTCCCTTCAATTTCCAAGTAGCCATCAGGTGTGATATATCTGACAAAAATGTTGTCTATGTGTTGTGAAAAGATTTTGACCACTCATGAGAAAAAGCAGAATAAAACCAAGTACCAAGAATCCTGAGAAACTCATAAATGTTTCACTGAAGTTCAGATGATCACAGCTTCTTTTTTCTTTTGACCCTGGGCTCTGTGTTGCTTTTCTGCTGCAGGAAAACAGCACTTGTGTTCTAGACTTCTATCTGAGAGATTTTCTTCCCTGTCATTGTCTGTCAGGCAGAAAGCACCCTAGCTTTCTTTGAAATGAGAATCCAAATTGGTATATGCTTGTAAATTGTGGTGTGAAATTAAAGAAGGCAAACTGGAGTGATGTTTCCTAATTCTCTCAGATAATCTTGAAGACATTGTCTGTTCTAAGCTTTGTCAAAGCCTGCTTGGAACAAGTAGTTTCATGTCATGACTTCCTATAGACACAACTGATAAAGATCTCATAGATAACATTTGAGAAGTAAATTGATAAACATGGAAAGTTTAAGCTAATATGATAATAGAAACAGTTAGAACTTACTTTAATGATTTTTTTTCATTCCCTTCCCTGAAAGTGTAGTCTTTTGAGGGGCCATTGGAATATTTCTTTTCCAAAGTTAGCAATGATTGATTATAGTTCATGTCTAAGAGCAAAGTCTCTCTTGAGCTATTGGGGTTGGAGGTAATCCCAAATGGCCCATGTTATTTTTTCTGATACAAGTACCACTGCAACAGGAGTCTTCTTGATTATGTTTTTGGACCCTGGTGGTTCAGCACAAGAGATTTGTCAAATTAAAAAGAAAAGAAAGTGAGTTGGGGCAAGAAAATTCTGACTAAATGTGAAAGAAAGAAAATCAGTGCTGTTCTGGCAGCAGACATCCCTGTACTAGTCAGTGAAGAAATGCATTCTCCTTTCAAGATGAGTTTTAATTTTTGAGGTGTGTGTGTGTGTATGTGTGTGTGTGTGTGTGTGTAGTGTATTGTGTTCATGTGCCCACATGTATGTAGGAAGCTGTTTTTTTTTACAAATTTAGATGGTCTTTTGAGCACAGTAAAATCTCTGTTCAGTTTCTTGGAACATGACAATGAAATTAAGGTTACAGAGGAAATAAATGCCTATGTTTAGTACAATGTGAATTAGCCTCTAAATAGTTCTTTCTGAAACCTTCAATCATAGCACATCAAGTTAACCCCATATTTGTAATTGATATCAGGGCAAAAGAGTCAGTGTCATAATATCTGCAGACCCCAGTGCTCTGCCTGTCTGTGGACCTATTTTAGGAAGGTATGGAATCCTAAATTTATGCCAGGAACTTGGCCAACAGGGCTAAATAATGAAACAGTTTAGTGTAAGCTATTCCATGTAGATTTTTGGCAAGGCTCTAATTCTTTCTCACAGGTATTAAGGTTGTTTTAGAGATATTTGTTTTGTTTTGTTTTGCTTTGCTTTAAATGATTTTTCAAGAAGAGATTTTTGGAATAAAGTTTGAAGCCTTTCACCTAATATCAGCCTTTGTGAAAGGATGATTTAGTACCACAGGTAGTGTTTGGCTTTGCCCATCCCAGAAGTGTAAATTCTGCAGTGGTCCTGCTATCTTTTCAGCACCAGGGACAGCAATCATTTTCCTCATCTGCTGTCTGCTCTGGTGATTGGATTTCCAGACAAGGAAGGACAGATTTTCCCATCACTTCCTATCTACTGAACTTGGAAAATTTTTACTCTTCAGTTTAGGTGCTTATACTTTTGATTTTTCACAATCCAGGTATTACTACTCTAGTTGAAAGCATGAACCTTGGAGAGTGGAGTTGAACAGTGAGGCAGAGTAATGTCTCAGGCAATAGTCAACTTTATTCAGAGCATCAAACAATTTATATTCTGAAGGTATTCTGAGGATTAAGTAAGGTTATGAACAAAGTTCACAAGAGTTTAGGCTGTTTTCAGCCACAAGGAAAATGGGTGCTTAGAAACATTATTGGATAACAAAAGTGAGCAGCAATGTGAAATCAGTCTGAAGCAAATCTACTCCTATTCACTATACCTGGAAGGATCACAAAACACACCCTAGGAACAAACCATGTCATGGAGAAATATAGATTGTAAGACTTTTGCATTGTTTCCTTGAGATTATTTTGCAAGCTCTCAAATCTTCCTTCGACAGCTTCATTCATGAACCATGTTCCAAGATCAACATCAAGGAATAGCTTTTACTTTTTCCCAAGCTTAATATAGCTCTTTCTGCCATGTCCTTGACCTGAAAGCAAAATATAAACTGTCACATCAGGTCTCTCAGCACAGAGGTGAAAAAGACTGAGATACTGGTGGTGGAAATGCTTTTGGGGCAGGAACCCTAGACTTACAAACTCCTATAAGGAATACTACTCATTGGCAACCACTTAAAAAGATAAGCATAGTGTTCACAATATATAAGGCCATGGTTAATTGGTGCGTATCCAGAAGCAGCAATTCACAGTTATGACCTTCGAGGACAAAGAGGGGCATAGTAATGCTGTCATCAAGTATTTTGGAAACTTGTGGAAGGATACTACTTGGAATCTTGGCATTCAGGTTTAACATTGAGTGCTGTTTTAACAGCTGTTTTTTTGCCTTAAATAATCATGGTAAGATTGGAAGTAGCTCCATATGGATTTCCCCAGGCTAGTCCAAAGGGGACACTGGGGAAATGAGAGTACCAGAAGCACATGTTGGCACTATGCTTTGTGATTGTTCAGTTTTCCTATAGCACAAAAACGCAGCGGTGTCACCACAGGGGCAATGCAGTCTTCTATGGATTATTTGGCATCTTTTTGTGTTACTCTATAAGATAATAACTGAATAGCTGCTGCTTCCTCTGCCTCTTCCCTTTCTCCTCCTCCTTCTTCTCCCTACTCATCTTCTTCTTCCTCCTTTTCTTCTTTTTTACAGTTGTTTCACAAACTTCATTTTGGATGCCTCTGAATTATCTGAAACCAGATCACTCTATCATTCTTTTAGCCCTGGTTTTTCCTCCCTGTCTCTTACACACACTTCCTTCCCTCTCATTATTACAATAATTCATAGTCTTTAATGCTGAGAGACCATGCAGCATTCCTATAAAGGATAGAGAAATAGTAAAAGCAGGCTAGAATCCGTCCTCAGATAGGTCTGGGGAGGAACATATCCCTCCACATTCCTTGCTTTCTTAAATAGTTCCATTCATGTCCACACTTGTCACACAAAAAAAATCATAAGCATTTCTTGAGTTGGCTTTAATGAAGACAGAGTAGGCAGGTCAAAATATCTTCAGTTAGAGCCTATTAAAACAGGAGAGCTTTGTTTTCTGTTTGATGGTCATGGTTTAAAAAAAAAGAAAAATAAAAAGAAAAAAAGATATGTACAGAAAGGACCAGCTACAAATGAGTTTTATAAGAGAATATTTTCTATAAAATGACAAAAGAGCTACAAACTCATCATTCATGATATACATGACTCTCTGAAAGGCAGAAAGGTGATCTGAGATGAGCTAGGGAACAGGCACCTTTGACGCCTTAGGAGTAATAGGCCAAAACTAATCCCCAGCAAGGTTCTTGTACTTTTTCTGGAAAATTCTTAAACATTTCAAGGGCACATCTAGTTCTGCCTCTTTAGAGGCCTGCTCAGTGCTACTTCTGGGTTCTTAAGGCAAGTGCCCTGTAAACACCAAAGTCTTGTATTTTCCACTCTAGCCAGCATTGGCAATTCTGAGTGGGATGTTTTTCCCTTCCTTAAGTGAAAGGGACTTGTTTTCAGGAGAAGTGTCCTTTAAACATCCAGCTAAAACTGGAGGTAATTTTTTGCATGAATGGCTTTTTACAGCTAGGTCTAAAGCAGAACAAAACTTGTATTAAACTAAGTGCTACTTTACATATCTTATTTCAAGGGAAATGAAGGATTTATTGCCGTGTAAACAATATACACTGATTTTTTTTCCCACTGGACATTACATGTCCCTTATGTTTAGGCTGATGTTGTGCAGCAAACTTTCAATATTTGGAAAATCAGCTGGTACCACTTCAGTGCACTAGCAGGACATTATGTTCCCAGAGAGGAAATTTGCCAGTGAAGTTTGGGTGCTGATGCAACTGATTTCCACACCCCATCCCTAAGCTTCCTGTACTAAATATTTGTAAAGTGATTATATCTTGTGTGACTCCATGTATTTGTGTGTATTTCCCAATGTTTGTAAAACTATACTGGCAATCTGAAGGATTATTTGTTTTTTGTGGCAACTGCTGAACAACGTATGTGGTATAGGGGACCCATGTGACATATGCACACAACAGTTTTGGGGCCAAGCAAATGTACTCACTGAGTTTGGAAAGTGGGGTGAACAGTGATATGACTTTGCTTGGATGTTCAACAATGAGTAGAATGTTGCCAGGTTATTATTAATTGCTGGAGACCTTGATGAAGTGGAGTTAGGATGTGCTACCCAGATTTTAGGTTGTTTATATAAATCACAACTGATCAATCTTCAGGTTTATTTTTAACAGAACTACTCTTTCAAGATGTCCACTCTTTTATTTCACCGGCTTTTGGGAAGTGCTGATCATAATTGCTTCCCATGATTGGATTCCTGAGCTGTTAATATAGCTGACTGTGGTGTTAGATACACTAGGATTACATCATAGGACCCCTTCCTTAAGAAGTCATTCCTTCCATTATTTTCCTTTCTCACAGATTAATTCCATTGTCTATGCTAACTTTATTTAGATGTGTGAAAGTATTGGAGAATTGATCTGGTTAAAAAGATGAGTGTGCTTGGCTCTGGAGAACAGATTCACAGTCTTAAGTAAAACTCCTCCAGGAACTTATCTTCTGTGAAACGGGACAAAATCAAAACAGAACAAACTGGAAAGTAACTTGATAAGGTGTCCAGATGGCCCCAGTGTAGAAAGAGGTGTTCTCAGTTGACATAAAGAGTTGTGTTGGAAAGGCAAGTACTCACCCTTCTTCTAGTCCCACCCTGCTTCCCTTCCTCCTCAACCTCAGAAGAAAACAGAAACTTATTTTTTTAAACTGTATTAATAATTTATGTTTAATACAAAAGGATGATTTAATTGTATCACCAAAGGTCATTCCTCTCATTGTGCATGTCTTTCACTCTCAACCCCATACGCTCATCCCATTCTTCACCCTCACCTCCATCTCAAGGTAAATGTGTGTCTTTGTCGAAACCAATGGGTGTTGGAGTTACATGTGGGGGTAGAGATTTAACATCTGACACTAACAAAATCCCATCATTCTTCACTTCCAGGTGACAACTATTACAACAAGGAAAACTTTATTCTGGTTTTTGTTTAAAATCATTTTATACATATATATGTATATATGTGTGTGTATGTATGGACATATGTATGTATATGCACATGTACATGTATATATGTATATATATATCCATCTCAGTATAAATATATCATATGTGAGAGTTGTAAATACTCCTTGGTCATGCATCTGTCTTTCTCATAGTATCATATCTCAATGTTATGTTAACAACTCCATTTATTGATTGATGAGATCATGTGTAGACCTGTATCCTCCTGACATAGTTTATGTAGGGTCTATTCTCAAATAAAGTATAAAACAACAATGCCCTTGGTTTATTTGGATTTCTTGTGTTGAGTTCAAAGGTGGGCTGGAATTCAGGTAGGTGCAAATGTGAGCAAACACCATAGCAACAAGTATCATCTCGCTAGCTACCATCCCCTTTTGTTGATATAATGTAAATATTGGGTTGAGATGAGTTTCTCAGAGCCACATCCATGCAATGACAAGTTTAGACAGGACCCAGTGAAAAGACCGAATCCCTGCAGCTTTAGATCATGATGAGGATCTGTTTTTGTTTTTCTGTAAAGTATATTCAATACCTCCTGAAGTTACCAATATGAGATAAACTATGTTTTCATAGCCCCCTTTACCACAAATATCTTACCATTCTTTTCCATAATTATTTAGTGGTTTATCATGATCTATTTTCCATAATTTCTTTAGAAGCTATTGATGAGTTGTATGAGGAAGTATGTGAGGGAAAGACACTGAACACACAGTAAGTAATTCCACTGACCAGAGATAGGAAGATGAAGAAAATTGCAAGAAATTGTTTTTTAAACACATTTTAAACACTCACATTTTAAAGTAGTGACAAATCTTTTTCTGTGTGTGGAGGGCTATCCTGCCCATCATATAATATTGTTATGAAATTTTTTTTTATTATAAACATTAATAGCTTCCCTCTTTTTTTGCTAAGTGTGTGCTGATTGAAAGTGTCTTCAAACATTTTCAAATGCTCCGTGGGGTTGGGATTGATCAACTGAGAGTCACTAGTTTAACTGTTAGATCTTATTTACTACTCATTACTTATTTAATAATCAAGAAAGAAAATTTAGAGAGTGTGCGGGCACTGTTAAGCCCTTCTGGATCATTGATTGACCATACTTCTGGGTAAACTTGTTTCTGTCTTTAAACATAGCCTCATTCAAAGATCATCACCAAGAATGCAGTTGTGTCCAAAATTTTCATTTGGGGCAGCAATTAAATTGCCTTCATCATCTCCATATATCAGATGGACCCAGTCTTGGATTACATGCCCATGCCACTTAAAAATGTAATTAGTAATGGTTAATATCTTAGGGCCAGTGCAAGAAGACTAGCAAACTGCTTTTCAAGCAGGTATCTCTGGGAAATATGCTATCAGAGCAAAGAGATCAAATGTATTGTATTATTTAACTCTTCTGTCATATTTTGACCTGGCTCTTGACATATCATCACATAAATTATAAGGTCATAAGCAGACTCCCTTATTTGTTTAGGACATACTTTGCCAGTAACTAAGTTTCTTTCATTGAGTAATTTAAACTTGAAATAAATTTGCCCAGGAGAAGACTAATTTTTCCATACAATGATGTGAGCATAGTGTGCATTTTGTTTACATGTATTGAACTGAGTTGAATTCCACATTCCTCACTGTCTGGAATACATTTAAAGGGTTACTCTAAAGTTTCCCTTGAGCACTAATCATGGAAACATTCAGTATACAAAATCCTGAATGATCTCGTGACACTGGAGTTACAAGGGCAATGCATACTATCCTGGAGTGTAACTAAGGTGCAGTGAGACGGCTATTTCCAATCAATCCTACCACTGGGAGGCTCAACCTTAACCTTCAGGATATCTTTTTCTATATGAATACCTCCAAGACCTCTATTTGCCATATAGTTTGGAATCAAAATCCAAGGACCTAAGAAAGTCAAAGAAGTCTTGATCTTCTATGTCTGGAAGGTCTTTGATCAATATTATTCAATTACTTTTTACTGGAAGGATTCTCAAGTAAGCAAAGTCAGAGATAACCTACTGAATGAAAACATTCTCCAATGCCACAGAACATGGCTGGTAAAGCCATTTCATTAAGACAGCATAGTCCTAAAATATTAATATCCCAGTGACAACACACAGCTGTAATATCCTAACAGATATTTCAGAAATAGCAAGACTCACCTGAAGCCAGGAAAATGTGAGCATCAGATGGGCCTAAAGGGTGCTCACGAGGCACACAAAACTAATATCCACACTGAGGTTTATGATATCTTTTTAGTTATTCCCCCTTCTATGTCCACATCTACTCCTCGGTTTCTATTCAGAGGAGGGCAGGATTCCTATGGATATCAACTAAACATGGTATATCAAACTGAAGACTGGACAAGGCAGTCCAGTATGAGGAACAGGAACTCAAAGGCTGGCAAAAGAGTCAGAGTCAGCCCCTGCTCCCACTGTTAGGAGCCCCACATGAAGACCAAACTATGCAACTGTAATATATATGCAAAGGGCCTAGACAGGCTCTCTGGCTGGAGTTTTCAGTCTCTATGAGCCCAGGTTTGTTGATTCTGTGGGTTTTCGTATGTTGCCCTTGACCCCTTTGGCTCCTATAATCCTTCTTCCCCCTCTTCCTCAGGAGTCCCTGAGCTCTACCTAATTTTGGCTATAGTTGGTTCTGAGTGATTAAGGCAATGGAGTAGCTGAGATCTTGAAATGATGCATGATTGGATACCTAGTATTTCACCAAACATTATTGGATTTTTTACCCTGGGTCCTGTTATATTCTTTGATCATATTGGGATACTCAAGGTTATCTGGCTGTTAACCAGGTAGATGTTCTATTTCAGCCTCTTTTCCCTCCACCACCAATTCTGAATTATTCAAATCAAGAGCACAGGGCTCAGCAATCCCCTGCTTGCAGCTTGCTGGGGATCTTCAAGAGCCATAGAGTAATCTTTAAAAAACTTAATGGAGGAAAGGCAGCATCTCTGTGAAGTTGTATAGGAGTCTCAATCTCATTAGGGGAAGTCCGATGTAGCTGTGGAAAGCACATTTGTAGGATAAAGCCATCTTCTGACTTTGGACCATGGGCAGATATCCAGGATTCAGGAGAAAGCAGTCCTTGGATGAATTCATTTCTTTTGTATGATTGTCTTAGTCATAGCTACTTTTTCCTAAAAAGTTTGAAAGCATTCACATCTTCCATTGAAAATTCTTGCTCAAAAAGTCTTTGTGAACAGATGCTATGACATGATAGATGGATGCTGCAGAAAGAGCAAGATGCCCAGACATAATAAGGGTTGCTCATATTTAAATCAAATGCCATTATTTCTCAATCTCTCTGTTAAGTGTTCTATGTGAGTTAATCCCTCCAATGGGGTCAGATGACTGGTAATATTTTCATTATATAGATGTATTAATCAGAGATTTGGATAACATATCCAAATCTACTTAACTAAAGCTGAATCAGAGTTTGAAGCCAGCACTTTGGTTTAGCACACATGTTCTTAATCAGCACTCCATACCTCTTATCCAAAACCACAATGGAGAGTTCAGCCTGGAAGGACAAAGTCTATGAAAAGGACATGCAGTGGGGATTATGTATCTCTTTTAAAATATCCATCCATCATCCATCCTTCCATCCATCCATCCACCCACTCATCCAAGTCATCTAATTGACTGAAAGGCAGATACAGATGATGTGCTAGTACTTAAGATATAGATAGTTCTAAGACCCTTTATCTATACACTATCCCTCCTCCCTGGTCCACACTGTTTCCCTCAGTAAACAGAAGACAATGAGAGTTACTAAGAGCAAGATCATCTGATGTGTGGAGAGAGTGAAGGAAAACAGAATTTATATCCACAAAGTGAACGTCGAGTGAACAAGCTCTGTTGGATAAAGAGATTCCCCTAGGCTTCCTCTGGAACAGAGCCATGTTCCCACTCATGTCCTTGAGCTGCACATAGTAAGTACTAGAGTTTTGGAATACACCTTATGAGAATACACTGGAAGCCTTGGCTTTCTTTGAATTTTATTCCAGGAGAGAAGCCAGATCCCCCACTCCTTTTTTCAATTTGTTTATCTATCTATCTATTTATTCAATTTTATCTAAACATTTCCCCATACCTACTTCTGCTCTCTTTCCCACCCCTTCTCCCAGTCTCTCCCCTCTCTCCTCCCCTCCCCCTTCCTGTTCACTCCCCAAAGAAAGCAAGGAATCACAAGGAGAGTCACTTTAGTTTGGCATATCCAGGTGAGGAAGGATGGAGTTCCTCACCCAAGTATCAAGGCTGAGAAAAGTGTTTTTCTGCTTGGCATGGGCTTTGAGAAGCCAGTTCATGGATCTCGGATAGACTCTGGTCTGATTGCAAGAGGCTCCTTTTGACTGTCATCTACATTCAGAAGGCCCAGATCTGTTCCGTGAAGGTTTGTCAGCTGTTATTTCAGAGTCTACAAGCTCCCAGCAGCACTGAACTACCTACTCCATGGGTCTCCCCATCATGATCTCAATTCCTCCACTCTTGTAATATCTCTTTCCTCTGTTCAGCTCGGCCAGTAGCTCAGCCTCAGCCTGGTGTTAGCCATAGATCTCTGCATCTGCCTCCATCAACTGCTGGGTGAAGGTTCTATAATGGCAATTAGGGTGGTCATTCATAGGGAAAAGCCAGTTTAGGCACCCTCTCAGGTATTGCTTGGATCCTAGCTGTGTAGACCCCTTTTCTTAAGTCTTTATTTACACATTGACTTAGCAAGAAAGATATACCTCAATCCAGGCCTGGCACCCTTAAGTCACTGCCAAAGGGACACACTGAAACCTCTATCTCTGTTAAAACCCAACAAACCACATTCCCTTGCTACATAATAGAAAACTTCACTGGCAGTTATGTGCATTGGGACTGATCATAAAAATGATTTATGAAGTTAGTTCATTTACTGCCTCTGATGCGAGCCCCAGCTGCCAAGAGTTTGACTGACAATTTTTGTTTATTTATTTCTCACTATATAATATCTGACTTCACATTATAAATTATTCTGATTGGAATTTCATGGCACCTGCTCTGATATTTATTGATGGCATGTTCATGGGGGACTCTGTTTCTTTAGAGTATGTTCTCAGCCCTGAACCTTGGGTTGTGTTTGTAATGATGAAGTTTAGGCCCTGACATCCCTTTTGTGAGGGGACTTTGCTATTATCTCTTATGCCTCATGGTGGACACCTCACTGTTTTATAAATATGGTGAGTTATGATCGACACTTTCCGTGATTTAACTAGTAAAAATAACTGAATTTGACCCCCAGAAACTCTATAAAAAGCCAGTATGGTGGCAAATGTTCATATTCCAGTGCTGGGCAGGCAGGGATAGGTAGGCAAAGCTTTGGAACTCAGACCAGAACACCTAGTCTAACATACTCCCTAGCCCCCAGAGACAACATCTCTCGAAAAACAAGGTAGAAAGCTCCTGAGTTATATCACCTGAGGTTCGTCTCTGGTCTTCTCAGGCACTTGCTCTCACCCATTTGTGCACATATGCAAACACTTGATTGCCCTCACACAAGCACACACATAGGTACACACACATGCACACAAGAAACACTGAAAAATAAGAACAAAAATTTAAAGTGAATTATTGTTCGAGCTCTGGAAACTGGTCTGGAAATGTAATGGGATGACACGACAGTTTCCAACGGGATCGTGGCCAGTGTGCCCCTCTCATTCTTCCTTCTTTTTCAGTCACTATCCAGTCGTCAAGTCTTCTTCCCTTATGTGTGGCTTAAGCTCATTCAAGGAATTGACTGAATCACTTTTACATGAGACCATTGCTATGTTTAACGTCCTCTCATTCAAACCCAAACAGAGGAGGGAGCATGAGAAAGATACTCTGGAATGTCCTAGAGTATTTTTCATACTAAATCAAGAGAGGTCAAGGGTTGGCAAACAGACTCTGGGAAAGACATGGTGGTGTTTTTCCTTATCTTATAAATGTAATCCTCCATTCAGACATGTCTAGTCAGAAAAAATTCCAAAAGAAATGGCAATGTTTTTCATGGCTCAGTATCTCTCACATAATTTTTTCATTTCCTTCAGAGAAATGAAGCTCCTTTTCCCACACTGTTTGCTGTTTCCAGCATCTTCCATCACTGTTCCAACTGATGGCCCAGGTGCACTCTTAGGTAGCCATTGTCTCATCTGACCCCTGCAGTCCAGGTGAGGCAAAACCAAAGAGGACCCACCCTAAACTTCCCCTTCCGTTAGACTCCTCAACCCTGTCCCTAAGAATAAAGCCATCCTTGCCCAGTATTGCACATTAGTCAGGACCTCAGAATATCCTCATTGTGTCATTGTGGCCAAATGTGAGATATGCCTCTGTGTCTTTTCCTTTCCATGTCAGGAAATTGATACTTTGCTGAGTTCGGCTTCCTTAATTTCTTTTTCAAAAGACACAAAACAATTTGAATTAGAAAAAAATGCAACATATATCAGCCTAACTGCAAAGCAAGTTTTATTTTTACTTGGTATTTCCTGAGAGTATTTTTTTTAAAGAAAATAGATTTCTTCATAGTGCCTTCATCCTCAACTAGGAAAAAATAATAGCTTTCCTTCTCTCCATGTCTTCCTTAACCATTAACAAACTGGGGACCTTAGAGAACTCATCTTACCTGTTTGTTTCTCAGCTTTTCTTACATGGAAATGGTGCTTAGTCATATCTATTGTTAGTAATATAAGATGATGTGAAAATCTGTTCAAAATGTTTAGTGCAAGGTCTTACTCTGAAGGCTGGAACCAGTGGTAAGACTCATTTATTATCAGTGGCCAACATTCTTATCATCAATGTCTTAAAATCATCATCATTGCTGTCACCATCATCATCATCTCCAAAGTGTCTTGAATCTATTCCTTTGATAGAAATATAATGTTCTGAGTCTGGACTTGGCTACTTTCTTGGAAGTTTTGTGTGTGAAGGTAGGCTCTCAAGACAATGACAGTACTGATGTTATATTATTGATTTGTACCTTGGAAGACCAAGCCCTTTTGGGATTCATTAAGTATAACAAATGAAAACCTACTTCCGTTCTTTCATAAGCATTGGCTAGATTCTGTCTATCTCTTTGAGTTTCCTCCAGCTTGGTCACTGCTGTTTATCTCTATCATACAAGAGAAAAGTCACCAACATCCACTCATAATGACTCACCCAGAGCTTTGAAAATAGAATGAGTCTTATAATAGTAAAAAAAAAATGTCATGGTACCTGCACTTGAGCAGTTGAAAGAGAGAAAGGTAGATGCTACCATTTTAGGTTCATTTGATGGTGCTTAGGTGAAGTGTCTTTCCTCTGTTTACACATGAGAACACTGAATCTGAGGTTCATTAACTTGCCAAATGGCACTCAACTGGTAAATGGCAGAGGTGAAAAAACAAACCTAAGCCTCTGAAACCCACTGTATTCCCAAATTGTTTTGCTGCTTTTATAAACTGACAAAGACTTAGAAGAACACATCTTCACCACGGATCGAATATAGGGTGAAATTTGCTGAGGTATTTCCTCCACAGGAAGATATGGACTGGTTAGATGTATTTTCACAGCTGGAGACTCCAAGGCCATCTCTGCAGAGGCTTTGTCTCATTATTTTCCTTTCCAATTGTTTCGACCACTGGATGCTGACAGAAATCCTTAGTCAAAGCTATCACTTTCTTCCCATGTGGTGTCTTTCTTCCCATGAGTTGTGACATCACCATGAAACACTGAGAACAAATGTAAAAGTCTAGAAAGTGGGACTGACTTGGTGGCAGGTCACCTTATCCAATGGACAAGTGTCTTATGTCATCAAGTTTGCTGATCTTAAGTTGGGACATATCAACAGAATATTCTATCCTACTAGACTAAAAGGACAGCAGATAGGCAACAATTAGAATACCTGAACTGTGGATGCTCTTTACTACTAAGGCAAGGGAAATATCTTTCATTTTATAGCATCAAGACCAGGATCATCACTAGGGGGATTTCTGATCCAAAGCCTGGGCCCAGTCCTTTGGCAATCATGATGAAATCTGATATTCTGTCTCACTTTTATCCAGGTATTGAGTTAGAAGAATGTTCCCCACATCGGGAATTAGTATAAAAAGAGGAAGCAAGAGGCACATTTTCAGCTAAGAAAAACAAAACAAAACAAAACAAAATAAGGGAATGGTTTCATAAAGGCTTGAGGATCCATGAACACAAACAACAAAGCAAAGAGAAGGGTGTAAGGTAAATAAGATAAAGCAATAAGCATGAAACCACAGAAGTCAGCAAAAGTGCTGCCCCAAATTGAATTGAATTTTGGCTGCAATAATAATATAGTCAGAATAGATGAAATAATTGCTTTTGTATTGTATATAAGATACACAGCCATTCAAAAACTTTATAATTTCACTAGTAATAACAATGTTGATGGATGATAATAATGAAGACTATTTTTGTAATACATATTATCATTATTAATAGTAATATATAAGCATTAACAAAAATATAACTTAGCATTTTATCATTAATGTTCTGCTGTGTAGTATCTGTCTTTGACATGTTTTAGGATTCTCATTTTGAAGACAAATTGTTAAGCTTGGAAAGTTGGGAATTTTATTTCTTTTTATCAGAACCAACTACTTAGGCAAGTATTTCAAATCTTTACTCTGTTGATAATGTGAAATATATAATTCTTTGTTGTGGAAGCTGTCCTGTGAGCATGTGATCTGGCACTAGAGTGCACCATTATAAGATGCACAGCAATTTTTGGCTTTAATACACCAGGTGCAGGCAACATTCCCTAGATAGGACCATAGCAATGCCCTTGGACACTGTCAATATTGGCCCCTGTTGAGAACTGCTGTTGTGAGGGATGAAGCTGATTTCACACCTAGGTATACAGGCATTGGAAGACGAAGGGCATCATGCTGTTTAGAAGAGTCATAAATCAATAGGTGATTTCTGTCTCCTAATTGTAAGATTACGCTCAAGCACAAACTATCCCTTAAAAGGAGAAAGAATACAAAAACAATATGCTAAAAAAAACCTAGAGTTCTGAGGCATTAAACCAGGCTATGAACTTCAAAGAGTGTTATTATTAACTATAAAACCTGGGGAGTTGGTGTGGATTTGATTCTTCCTCTGTTTCCCTTAAACTGATATTAGAGCGACTGTCAACTGAAGAAAATGCTCATATTTGCAGATGAGTGACATGAAGGATCACCAAAAAGCTGAGACCTGCTCTCTAGTGAGGGTCTCAAAGGCAAGAAAGTTCATGAGGCTTTTGTTGGTTTCGAGGCTCCTTTCTGTCTAAAGACAGAATCAAACACACTTCAAGTACATCCAGTTCATGGCTGGGATGTCAGCCAGATAGTCCATCAGAAGACATTTGCACCCAGCCAGATGTCCCAGAATTCCAGTCCCCACTGGCTAAGCTGACTCTTTCAGCTTCTCTTCTTCTCAGAATACAGAAAAATTAATGGCACAAAAACTCAACCAACACATTCCTGCTGAGAAACAAAAATTTCAGTGAAGCTGGGAAGAGCTTCAGAGAAGCCATTCACTCAGTATGGCAACATATCGAAGGTCTTGATTTAACTGTTAATGTTAAGAACAAGCTAGCGAAGCAATGCAAAGATAAAAATATATTTTTTCAGTTTCTATAACTAAATAGTACAGACTAGGTAATTTATAGAGAGTAAAGGTTTGTTCCTCTCAAAGTTCTTTAGATGTTTAGGATCAGGAATCTACATCTGGTAGGAATTTTTTTTTTTGATGTGTTGAAAACTCTTAAGAGTTTGATGGTGTTACTGGACCTTACAATGTGGGACAGAGGAAGCTTAGTAATGTGGGTATCTCTTGCTCTTCTCTGAAATCCATTTATACAACCATGAGTCCTTCATCAAGAATAATATGTAATCGAATATAATAAATACAATATTTATATTGTTACATAGTATGTTTATATAGTATAGATTATAAAATAAAGACAAGTGGATAGATGCTGGGTATATAAAGAAAAGGAAAACACTAGTTATGGCATGTTCTAAGAACCAAATCCAGAAAACAAACAGAAGATATTTCTTGGATACAAATGAAAGCTGAACACAAAGTAAATATATGTGTAGCAATCTTATTTGCATTATCACCCTTGATAAGTCATGCTTATGATTTTTATCTTCTTTATAGTTATTGTTAACTTTTCAGCATTTTAAACTCATTTTACTGTTTTTCTTGATAAATACAAAATAAATAAAGAGGAAAAAACAAATGAATTCACAGAATACAGTGATAATAGAATTTAATAGACTGAACCTTCTAGTAATATGATACACTGAAGAAGAAAAAAATATTATCACAAGGAAGTAAGTACACAAAGAGTGGAGCCATGTCCCTCCAGGAATAAGTTTGTAATAATAAGAAGAATAAGGAACATGGTAGAAAATTAAATTACTGATGTAGAAGAAGTTCTCGTGGAAACTATACAACTATCTTGTATATAGGTAACTAGGCACAAGATAAAGATCAAAAGTAATTTGTTTTCAGTGAATTAACAACTTCTAAGAAAAAAAGAAACAATGGATAGCAATATTTGAAGGTACAGTAAGATAAAAATTATTCCTATATTTAGGAAGAAATTAATTTATACAGTGAAAGGTTAAACTATGTTTTAAGAAACACAATGACATTTTCTGCCTCAAGCATTACATAGCATTCAGAAATTAAGAAGGCTAAAGCAATCGGAAACAAGAAGTTATTCATTTATCCATTCATCCACTGGTCAGTCCATTCCCCTAGCCATCATTGTACTCTGACTTGGAAAGGTAATAGGATACAGCTGCAGGTGTGGAATGTGAACAGGCTTTGGTCTTTACAGACTTGAGAATGCATTGCACCATCTCCTTAATTTGAGGCTCAGTAGACAAGTTCCCTAAGATTAACCTGTGCTTTCCTGATAAGAGAAAAGAGAACAAACCAATCAGTCAAAGTTGAGTTTGTGATGTTGTGACTGGAATAGTACCTATCATTGAACAGCCTCAATCTAGTCCATATTCCTTTACTATATTATTACCAATCATTCCTGCTTGCCCATCTATATCAATTCCTCCATCTATCCAATCCAGCCCATCCATCCACATCTGCCCATTTATCCAAGATGTTTATATTGGACAAGTGTTTCCTAACTGCTAGTAACCCGTTAGTGTAAAAAGATAGAGATCCCACTTAGCAGACGGAGTAGACCAAGAAGGATGGGAAGGGGGTAAAATAAAGCTCCAGGACAGGTGGTGCACAGATTTCCACATAGGAACCCACACAATCATTAGCTGCTCATTTTAAAGGGAATTTCTCACTGGCTGCCTGGCTCCTCAGTTCTAGGTTGGCCTGTCAGAGTAACAGGATTTTTCTGAGATCATAGGAGCCAGTTGAAGACTGTGGAATATTAATTTCCTCCCCTCTTGCCTCTGTTCTGATTCCCACCCTTTAAGTATTCCAGCTCTTTATCATGGCTTTGAAATCAAGAAAGACACTTTGGAATTCAATTAACCACACAGTTGCCACAGTAACGAAAACATATAAACTTGAATGATTTATACACACAGAAGGCACCTCATAAAAGAATAAATTTAATCCCACAGCAGGAGATGAAATAGTTTGTCCAATAAGAAACTGTTTCCTTTTCAATCGAGTGACAGGTCCCCAGGTTTTAATGTGAGGTGGGAATGTTGAGGTGGAGGGGAAGGCACCTCCTGAACCTCTCATCTCATACTCACATCAGAGGTCAAGGGTCATGCTGGGGTTATGTAGATCACTCAGTTTTTCTCAGCAATTGCCAGTGCCCAGAGACCACACAACTGCAGGCATAATACTTAGCATTATTCCGTGAATTATAGGAATGCCTCCCAGTAAGATGTATGCTTCTCTTCCTTATGTTATACATTGGGTAACAAGGAGTTATGTGCACCTGTAGCTACAAATCTCATATTGCTTTCACATTAAAGTGAGCAACAGGGGGAAATGCTGAGAGAGAGAGAGAGAGAGAGAGAGAGAGAGAGAGAGAGAGAGAGAGAGAGAGAGAGAGAGAGGGTGTGGAGGGGGAGGAGAGAAAGAGAGGGAGCAAAACCTTCAGATAAGACATTTTATAATTTCTACGTTACTCTCACACTCTTCTAAAGCTCAATAAAACCCACTGTACTGTTGCACTGTGTGTCCTAACATTTTAAACATGGCTTAATAGCTTCTTGAATTGTGTTGAATTACAGCACTTTATTTCTACTATAAAAGAATGCTCAATCTTTACTGGAAAAATGTATAAAAAAGTGATTATAATTATCTTTTACTTTTATTTAATTTCCACATTTTACCACATTCTTTACAATGGCCAAGAATAGGAGTTTCTAAATGGTGTTTCTGTGCAGTCTAAGCTGAACAGATACATGTGTGTTTACTTACAAAATATATACAACCACTACTAGAGATCTCCATTCAACACTAATAAAAATAAATCTGTGTAATTATTTTGGAAACAGACATATTGATGTTTTGGTGCCTTCAAAACTCAAATGAGTTCTCCTGCATCCACTTGGGGACTGTTGAGTTGCAGAGATCTTCATTGCTTCATAAACTGGGATTATATAAGTGGGGGTCACAGAGTAGAGTAAGTTTATTTAACTTCTAGCATACGATTCTGAATGTCAAAATGGGAGGTTATGGTGAGGTTAGGCTGGAAAGGGACAGAGGAAACATCAGGTTAAAAGGTTGGAAGAAGTTTATTACAAAAGATAAGATGCTGTGCTATCTCTGGTGTCTTCTCACCTCTCGGAGAACTTGAGAGGAAGAAGAAAGGTCACAAGGACACATAAACAGAGAGAGAGAGAGAGAGAGAGAGAGAGAGATAGAGATAGAGAGAGAGAGAGAGAGAGAGAGAGAGAGAGAGAGAGAGAGATGCTTTTATTAATTCAAATGAGTAACATGCAAACTGGTCTTTTCACTGGGACTGAGTTATTCCAGGCTTGGAGGAGGATTTTGAGCGAGGTGAGAGAGAACCAAATAGAGGAGATTGCAGTGCATGCCTAGAACAGCCAACTACATCTCCTTACAATAGATTGAGCCTCAGGGACAAATAATTATTACAATAGTTTATTTTGTAGTTTTTGTAATTAAATATATAACATATACTATGTAACTATTTTTAAGAGTAAAATTTGGTAGTTTGTTGATATTAAATACTTCCAAAATGTTATGAAAATATCATCACTATCCATTTCTAGAACCTTATCACCCCAGATAGAAACCTCATTATCATTCATTGCCCATTTCTGATTCACCCCTTTACCAACTGATCTCTCTGTCCCTGTAGACATTTTCTATTAGTGAAATTAGGCAAAATGCAGTCTTTTTGTGAGACTTAGTTAACACAGTGTTTCCAATGTTCATCTGTTTTGTTACATGAACCACTACCTCATTTCTTTATGTCTCATAATATTCTCTTGTGTTGGAAGAACATTTGTGTATCATGCCTTAGCTTTCAGTTTCATCAAAGCCTATAGCAATCACACTTGGTGTAGAGATTGAGTCAGACCTCTTAGCTCAAGTCACAGTATCTCAGATGCCTACCAATCCTAAGAGTCTGATCAAGTACCTTAAAATATTTGAGTAATAGCTATTTTCCTCTTGAAATGAAGATTATGGTTATTATCAGGAATATCTACAGCCAGCCGAATCTCTCCTACCTGTAGGTACCTGGATAACCAGTCAGGAGGCTTAATCTGTTTGATCTATAGTCCGGGCTTATTACTAACTTGCTCATTCATCTTAAATTAACCCATTTCTATTCATCTATGTATCACAATGTGTCTCATGGCTTTACCTGTGTTCCATTACATCTTGTTCCCTTGGCAGCTCACAGCATCTGCTCTCACCCCACCTTTCTTTTCCCTGAATCTTTTTGGATTTTTTTTACCTGGCTGTATCCTATTTGTATAGGCCCAAACAACTTCTTAATTAACCAATGCTAGTAACATATATTCACAATGTACAGAAAAAATCATTTCATAGCAGATACCTGGTCAACTAAGTCAGATGTACTGAATTTGAATGTTCCAAGAGCACAAGGAATGTATTCATTTAATTCTTCAGACACTATTTTGTTATGTGGTTCTTAGGCATCAAATATAGGACCTTTCTAGTGAACTTTACCTTTCACCTCCTCATGAACATTCTTAATAAAATAAATGTCATTGAAATCAAAGGCTTATGGGTAATGTAGGGCAGACCCAGTCTCAGTAAAGACAATTATACTGGTTTCTGGCCAAATTCTTAGTTTCCATAAGCTGCTTCATTCTTCATAGATTTATCTTGTCCCTTCTATATACTCATAACTGCAGCTTTCTGACCCCTTCATTAGGTGGTGCTATGTGGGATGCTATCAGGGTTAGGCACTGGGAATGCCAGTTTAGGCTCTGCTACAGTGTGCACTTTGACACAGAAGCCTGTCTCTTGTTGTATTCTATGCCATTCCAGGGATCTGATCCTTTGGGCTGGCTAGAAGGCAGTTACTCCTGCCCATGTGATGGTCCATCATTCTTTAGATTCCATCCTTCTCTTATTGCAGGCCATATCACATCTTTTGACTTCATCTGCAAGCTCAGTAAGGGAGATGACACATCTAGACTTGAGCTACGCTGTGTGACTGACAAGGTTGACTAGATCCTGCTGACCAACAGATGACCCCCGCTCTTCTGATTCAGTGTTCTTCACAATAGCTGCCTTATTCTAGAATTTCTTGCTGTGGCTTAGTGCAAGCTAGTGTGCCTTTCTGGGGCTATTCCCATCAAAGCCATCTGAGACCCAGCTTCTCCCACAGTGGAAGAAGAGCTGAATAGTTCTGAAGAGCTAAGCTCCTCAGTTATAGGGAGAGCCAAAGGTAGTATGAGCTCCCAGGAAGGCCTGTTGTGACTCCAGGTATGGGGAGGAAAGGCAGACCCCCAGACAGAGCTGCTTTGGGAGCCAGTTGATAGAAAAGAGATGGTACAAAGAGTACATTCAGCAACTAGCTGACACAGCAGACTAGAATGTGTTGTGAAGAAACCCACTGGGCCTGGGGTTACCCAGAATATAGACAAAACATTTGTCCTGGATATATCTATAGGGTGGCTCTGGAAAAGATTTTCATTCAAACCATCAAGGCTTATTTAAAAAATATATTCATCATCACACCTTTTTGTGCAGACAACATACAGGCAGGTGAGGCTACTAATAGAACCAAATGAAAGAAAAGGTAAATTCATTCTCTTTTTTCCATTCTGTATCTTCGACTCCATTTTATTTTCTGGACATTCTATGCATGAAGTCATGTTCTCTGGTCTTCAGGCCCCAGGATGTGTACCTGGTCTTGGACTGAAAATTATATCACTGGTTTGCACCGTTTCAAGGCTTCACAACCTTCACTTAGCCACCCTACACATTTCCTTCATACTTTAGCTTGCAAATGGCCAGAGGCTTCAGAACCTCTACAGTCTTTGATCCAATCCCCAGTGAATCTATTCTTTGTCTGCCTTATTGATTTTACTTCCCCTTGGAATTCTAAATAATTCATTTACTCGGCAACCCAAACTCTCTATGAACCACGGGTTCCAAACACACCTGGGCTGGACTGAGGTTAAGAACAAGCAAATCACTGGCTGCAGTGGTGATTGTCTGGCAGCACAGTCTATGCTAAGGTCTAGAGCAGCTGTTCTCAACCTGTAGGTAATGATCCCTTGCGGGGTTCAAAGGTCGTTTCACAGGGGTCACCTAAGACCATCAGCAAATAGGGATATTTACATTACAATCTATGACAGTAGCAAAATTACAGTTATGAAGTAGCAACAAAAATAATATTATAGGTGAGGGTCACTTCAACATGAGGAACCATATTAAAGGGCCAAAACGTTAGGAAAGTTGCAAACCATGGCCTATGATGAAATGAGTCATAGCTGTCATTAGCTTTGGGTTGAATATTGTAAGTTATTTTCATTCTAAACATAATGCCTTCAAAACTATTGAGCTTAAAAAGTTGAGAATTTCTCATGTTTATGTAAAGTCAAATCTATTTTAACAAAGCTTCTTTTGATTGTGGTCAAAAACTTATGAAGTGCTTGTTTCAGAGGTTTTACCACATTGTAAGAAAGTATAATTTGTAATGTGTTTTTTTTTTGTTTTTTGATATTATATAAGAAACACTACAAAGAAAAAAATTTTTCATAAATGACAAGTTCATACAATTTTTCACTTGTTTTTTTTATACTACACTACGAAAGTCAATCTGAAGATGTAATTTTTTATATTAAAACTTTCTTAAGTCCTTAAAATACACACAAAAACCATTTGTATACTATTTGGAACAAAAGCTTTTATACCTAGTTTGGGTTTTTTTTTAATAAAGATAATTAAAATGCAGAAAAAAAGAAAACCATGGGCTATAGGAATCTCAGATTTTAAGACACGCAAGAGGGCAAGTGAGCATTTGCTGAAATTAAACAGTTTATTTAGTTCAAATCCTTTTCATCACAGTCTCACTCTGATCAACTGCAATTTAATTTCCTACCAGCATTCTCAGGTACATTCATTTAAAATGCTGTGTTTGGAAGTGTTATTATCCAATAGGTACTGGATGAGTGCCTTATTTAAGTGTTGTTGCAATGTTTATATAAAATATAATATATAATATTTTATGACTTATGTTACATATATATCATATTATATTTACATATTATTTACTTGTAGTATATCTATCTTTGCATATACATTTACATACTTAGTGTTGAAGAGCTTCTATTTATTTATTTATTTATTTATTTAGGTCAGCTCTAGAGATCAAGCTTAAATATGTTAGGCAAATATGGCACTGAGCTATACTGCAGCCTGATTTTAAAGAAAAGGAGTTATTAACAGTTTTTCTTTATATTGAATTGCATGGATTCCCTGTATATTTTTGACACCAACTGTTTATTATACATCTTGCAAGCATTTCCCTCAATTCATATCGACCCCCCCAATTTGTTTTTATTTGTTGTTGCTTGTGCTTTTGGTTTCATTGTCAACATCCATGTGGGGGGGGCTTTTCTGTAGCTCTTAATTTAGGAGTGTCATGGCTCTGATCTTAGCTGTAAGCCATTTGAAATGGGAGGCAATACTACAACATACTACTTTGCTGGTTGGGGCCTCTCTGGTTTTAAGACTGTAAATCCAACCCCATAGACTGACCCTTTGACCATTGACCATTGACCCTGTCTCCTCTTTGAGAGCATTTGAGCCCATGGAACCTCTCTGAATGTCCAGTTGCCACAGATGCTATTTGTCACCCAGTACTTGGCAAGTCACCAGGACGAAGCCTTGATGTCTCTCCCTTTCCTTTGGAAGAGCAGTTTGGCCTCTCTTGTCCGGCTCTCTGAACTGTCTAGGACAAGGCTTCATGTGTAGAAGCACTCACCACCTTTAAGGGAAGTGAGGTAAATTCAAAGACCTCACTAAGAAGCACCCCTCCGAGGGAAACTACGGGATCTCAAGTGTCTCCTCTTGAGGTCCAGTTCCATAAACAGACAACTGCTGCATGCTGTAGGCAGCCATTTCCATAGGAAGTGCATACTAGTGAGTAATCCCAATAAAGTAACTGTCTTAGAGGACTAGGAGCGAAGCAGCTCAGGAGGGCCCAGGTTTGACAGGAGTCAGGGCTAATGAGGTCCTTTGGCACCAAGCCAGTGGGCAGCTGCCTTGGGGCCTGGCTGTGCGGAGTTTTGTGAAAGGAATCATTGTTCTTTACAAAGGCCAAGGTGGGTGAGTACATACTCATGGGCAGCCAGTTCAAGGGGGCTCCTGGTCTCTAGGCCAATACTGTGGGGCCAGCCTGGGAGTTGGTCACACTCCAAGGCCCTCAGGGGCTGCTTCCTGTGTGGGCATCACCTCACTGCACAAACAAATACCACTGGGGCTTCCTTGTTTGGCTATGAAAGAAAGTCACAGACAGTGATTTTGATAGTTTCTTGGCACACAGAACACGCTCACAATGCCTTATCTGCACACCCAAATCCATCAAGCTCTCAGAAAATGGAAATGTTTTTCCTAAATTAATTGGAAGCAAAGCCTGACCCGGTGTGAACTTATTTGGCCGCAAAACTTGACCTCATCTGGTGTGAGGTTACCTAGGTGAATGTGAATATTCATGTTTCTCTGTAGTGATGCTTACATGGTTGATTACAGGTTCTGCTCAGCCCTGGCAGGGGGTGTGTGTGGAATGTTCAGTATATGCACACGTTTTCTTCCTGAAACTACAAAGTTCTGCTTCTTGAGACCCCCCTGGCCCAGAGGTTTTTAGAAGAGGGCTTTGTAGCAAGAAATGACCTTACAGTTCTCCACTCCCACAGCAGTGAACCTCCTAGCAATGTGCTTTAGTCGCTAGTTTCCAATCATGAGGAACAGAAGATGCTGAAGTAACTTCAGAGGAAATCTGCTATCAAAGTAGATGCTCATGGGGACCTGGTGAAGAAAGAGGAATCATGAATGAGCAAAGCTTTATTTTGCTTTCTTTCTTCTCTTTTCCTCCTACAGGACAGCTCTCTGCCCTTGTCCCTCCCATTTCCTCCCCTCCCCTCCCCTTTTCTCCCCTCCAAACCTCCCCTTTAGTCCCTTCCCTTTCCTCTCCAGTCTTCTCTCTGGGCATTTGTTCCTTTCTTCCTGTGGGCTTCTCTGCTTATGGTTTTGACTCACAGACATCTAACCCTTTCTTGATCAAGAGCCTTTCTTGATTTCAGCATCCTTTTTTTTTTTTTTTTTTTTTTTTTTTTTTTTTTTTTTTTTTTTTTTTTTTTTTTTTTTTTTTTTTTTTTTTTTTTTTTTTTTTTTTTTTTTTTTTTTTTTTTTTTTTTTTTGCTGCCATGTACTCTGTCCTTCTGTGCGGTCCAACTGAACAAATTGAGACAACTTGTTTCAGCTTGTCTTTTCCAGCTGAGTCTGAGGAAGAGCCACTGTGTTAGATGCTCAGCCTGGAACAATCAGCTATGTCAGATGAGGTATCACATAATGAAAATCATGGCTGCCTATGTTGGAACTTTCAGCAAGCTCTGATGTTTTACTTAGAAGGAGCCATGACTGGGCAGATTCCAACAGTCTACCACAGAGTCATTTCAAAGGGATGCCAAATAGGACCAGAAATCAGAAGCACTTCAGAAAGCAGCAGCCCATCTGTTTGCATACATTGCATTTGTCAGACTTCTGCAGATGCATGTCACTACAGACCTTGCAGCTGCCCTAAGATCTTTGGTCGAAGCCAATGGCTCCAAGACTCACTGCAGATGCTCCCTGTGCACATATGTCAGCTCCCGACCCAACCTACTGTCCTGATATCTTCCAGGAAAAAACAGACCGCAGCAAATTTAAAATTGTTTTCTCTATGCAATAGCTGCTCATACATATTTGTTGAAGACGTTTAAAAATTGTATAAATACTGTGCAAATACATCAAAGAAAGTCCAAGAGTCCATAGATAGCTTTACTGTGTTTCCTACAAATGGAGTGACCTAAATGGGAATATGAGGCAGGAAAGATGCCTCAGTGGTAGTGGTTAAGGGCACTTTGCTTTTGTGAAGGACCCTGGTTTAATTACCAGCAACTACATGGTGGCTTACAACCATCTATAACTGAAGTTCCACAGGATCCAATACTTTCTCCTGATCTCTGTGGACACAGGCACACATGTATATATGCACACACACACTCATATACTTAAATAAATGAGAGAGAGAGAGAGGGAGAGAGAGAGAGGAGTGTATGTGTGTATGTTAAATTAAAAAGGGAAATAGGTGTGTGTGTATATGTATGTTGAGCCAATTTTAAAGAGATAGAAATGTATATGTATTAGACAAATTTTAAAAAGAAGTGTGTGTTTATGTTAAACTTTAAAAAGAGAGATTGTGTGTGTGTGTGTGTGTGTGTGTGTGTGTGTGTGTATGTGTGTGTATGCAGGTGCATTCGAAGGCCCAAGGTTGATATTGGTATCTTTCTTAAACAATATTTATTTTGGGCGGGGCAAGATATATCACTAAACCCAAAGCTCATCCACTTACCCAGGCTGGCTGGACAATGAGTTGAGTTTCAGGGATCTACCTGTCTCTGTAACATCCTCCCACCCCAGGACTTGATCTAAACTCACATCATCATGCTTACTCCTGGTACTTGACTAAGCCCTGTCTGCTGATAGTTCTTCAGGAGCACGTGAAGGAAGAGGAGGAGGAATCCTTCAGCATGAACATGAAAAGTGCAAGGTCAAAGCCAGGAAGGAAAGGAGGGTTGCCAGATCCCATGTAATCTGGTCCTGACAGATCCTCTGACTATTTTCTTAGGAAACCAGACCCAGGAAACAGTGGGGCAGCCGCGGAATTGAGGGTAGCTAGGTCCCTTCTACCTGTGACCTGTGCTGTGGAAAGAGGACTGAAGGAGAATCCTCAGTGGAATGAGGGAGCTTTGTTGTGCCAGCAAGGGCTGTTTAAATAGATTTCCTTGCTGGCAGCGTGCTAATAAGGTGTGAACACAGGGGAGGGAGCCAGGAGCAGCTCTCTGAGAAATGGAACCAGGCTTCAAAGGGATTGAGTTAGGACCCCAGAAAGGAGCCTCGCCCACCTGCCCTAAGTCAATCTCTCTTAAGAGAGATGACAGAGGCAGCATGTCCCTTCAAAGACAACACCCTCTTTTTTTAGTGTTTAATTTTTTTTTTATTTTTGAATAAAGTCTCATTTTTTATCCATGTACTCCTTGTTCAAACTCCCTTCCCCCTTCCAACCCCTCCAGGTCACTCTCTCTTCTCCCCATCTCTTTATCTCTTCCCCAGAAAGAGCAGGAGGTCCCAAAGTAGTTTAGTTCGGCATCCACTCCTGGTAAGTCCAATTGAGGACACTCTCTTGTTCTATCCCAGGACTTTTAAAATAATATCTCTTCTTATTCTTTAAAAGCCAAAGTGCAAACTGAATGCAAAGGCTCCTGCCCTTATGCCTTGTCCTGCCCCCTCCCCCACGGTCACACAGGTGGTTTGGGGGCCAATTTCCTCCCAGATAACCCACGTTTTCTGGGATCTAATTTATTCTTTGTCAGGGGAACTAACATTTCACAGCCCTTTCCAACTGGATTGCAATTGTTTTAGAATTATCTTTAAATTTCTCTCCTAGAAGACTAGCTTGACATCTTTGTTTATGTGTCTTCATTTTAAAGAGAGAAAGGGTTGGCATCTATTAGATCAAACTATATGAAAGTCTCGGTTTTGTAGGCCAGAAACGATTTTATATGGGCAGAGTCACGTAGTTCAAACTAATACATCTGTCTGGAGCTGAGCATTAGGCTGGGAGTTCTCAGGATGGAGTGTGATGCTGTGATGCTCTGGCTGGAAGGATCACAAGGATGTGTGGACACATTGGGAGGAGAGCTGGACTCTGGAAAATTAATCAGGATGATGCTACAGAACTAGCAGCCAGTGTACTAGCGGTAAGGCTTACTGAGTGCCCACTGTATTCCATCATAAGACATTTGCTTGGGATCTTTGCATGCTACACTTTTCCATGGCACCTCCAAGAGGTACTCATTGTCTAAATGGGAATCTCAAGGTACAGAGGAGTTATAGACACGACCAAGATTATCTGTGGGAAAGCTAGAATTTAATATAACGTTTGTCCCAGGGGCTGTACTGCCTCCTGTATTTTCACAAAAGAAAAAACCTAAATGGGAGGGTTGTTCTAGAATCTTCCACCTTCTCCCTGTCTCTTTCTCACCAGGGTTAGTAGGAAAGTCCAGGCAGGGAGGCACACTGCCAAGACTGTTTAGACATCAGGTAGACTGTGTTTAGATACCAGTCTTGCCTTTAACTGTGTGACCTAAGGAAATGAAATTAGTTCACACAAGTTGTTTGTTTGCCCATTTTGAAAAAGAAGATTGAGAACATAAATTTAAAAATTGGGACCACACAGATATAACTAAAGAGGATGTTGAGACAATTCCTACATTAGGAACTCCATCAGAGGAGGACTTGAATTTATTTACATGCCCATGGCCTCTGTTAAGACTGGAGAGATGACCTACAGCATAAGAGTGCCTGCTGTTCTTCTGGAGGACCTAAGTTCAATTCCCAGCACTTACATTTCATTGGGCAGCTCAGAACTGTCTGTAAGCTCAGCTCCAGGGTTCTGGTAGCTTCTTCTGGTCTCCAAGGGCATCTTCATATAAGTATCACACACTCACACAGATGTATAAATTTAAAATATACATAAAAGAAAAAGAAATATTAGAGGAAAATTACCTGCTATGTATTTGTGCTCCATAAATGTGTTAAAAGACTGAGTAGTCAAATGATTGGGGAAGGTAGGGTGGTGTGGGGAATGTAAAAGGTGATGTAAATCACAAAAGAAGAAGAAGAATTGGGGAATAAATGTTAAGAAGAGAGTGATAGAGGGGAGCAAAAAAAATATAATTAGCAACCCATTAAATCTAGTGAAACTATTGGCAATTATCTGATACTACTGCAGTGGCCAGACACATTCTTTTCCAGGTGTGAGTTCTCAGGGTTGCACTAATCAATCAGAGGAAATTAAATGGCTGAAAAACAAATGGCTTTTTCTAATGATAGTATAAAGGATAAAAATCTGAGATCATGATGTCAGCAGGCCATGCTTCTTCTGAAGTTCCTGAGGTAGAATCCTGTCTGGCCTCTCCTGCCTTCTGGTGGTCTCCAACAATTCTTGACATTCCTTGGCTTAACTGGAATTTCTGTCTTGGCATTTCTCTTGGTCTAACCCTTCTATGTGGGTCTGTGTTTGAATTTGTCTTCTCTTGTGTCCAGCTTGTTCAGCAGTGTGAACTAATTACACATGACGATGAGTTTCATTTTCTTACACGTTTATACATGCTTATAATTTATTTTGGTCCTGCCCATCCCCATCACTGTCATCGCTTCCCACTGTTGCTAATTCCATTCATCTTCTCAACTAGTCTTGCTTCTGCCTTTATATCTTTGTTTGGTTACCTGATGAATTTAATGAGCTCAGTGTTGTTTCCAGGAGCATCAGCAACTTACCAGCGGTCATCACCACTGAAAAAAACTTGACTCCCCCCCTGCCCCCAGCAACATAAATAACGTATCCATGCTTATGGATAAATGGGGCTTTGTGAGTCCTTCAGGGCTCCATGGTGGTTTCCTTTTAAGGAATAAGCTAATAAGACAGTAGTTACTGCATTAGAGAATACCTCAATCCGTATGATCTCATGTTACTTAAACTGTACCTGTAAAGGCCCTGTTTCTAATTAAGTTCACAGTCATGGGTTCTAGGTGCACATGAAGTTGAGGAAATACAACACAGCCCAGTGCAATCATGTAATCATTATCCTAGTGTAACAAAACTCATTCACAGTTTTTATTCGCTGAAGTTTTATATGCACGAAAAGTCACGCTATGTAGTCTGAGCTGGCCTCAATGTCATGATTCTCCTAATACATACTTCTGAATACAGGAATCATAGGCATATACCACTACACCGTGGTCAACATTTATTGTCTGTTTTAGTGAGGATAATCTCCTTGCTGGCGAGGTGGCACGCGGCAGATAAATATTGAATGAGTCAGTCTTTCTTTGTGAGGACCCCACAAACTAATTGAAGAGAAACAATTGTCCATAAGAAATCTCAGTAGAGGTTTTATAGACATGTGTTGGGTCTTGCTCACATTGTCTTGGAGGAAGGGACTAAATTTTCAATGAGTGAACATTGGTTAGGACAAAGTTCATACAGAAGAAATGCTATCTATCATTTGAACATACAGTTATCAGAGTTATTTGTATTTGAACACTTGGTCCTCAGCTGGGCATTGACTTGGGAGATTGTAGAACCTTTAAAAGGTGTGGCTTAGCTGGAGGAAGTGACCATCTGGGCAGAAGCCTTGAGGTTTATAGTCCAGCTTCACTTCATGACCAGTCTCTATTTCTTGATCCACACAGATTTGAGCAAGCTCCAATTGCTACAGCTCTGATCTGTTCCTACCACCATGCCTTCCTTATCAAGATGTCATGCATTGCCTAAAGGAATGAAGTAAAATAAAATAAGATCTTTCCCCCTTAAGTTACTTTAGCCAGGCATTTTATAGAGCAATGAGATAAGTAGGTAATGATTATATTACATCAGCCCTGAAGAAGACATTTGAGGGGCTTACATGCTAGACAAAAGGATGGAGCTGTTCTGCATAATGGGGGTGTATACAAGCCCTGGGCTTTTAAAACTGTTTCTTATGCACTGAGGCTCAGTTGGTTGTTTGGCACTGATGTAGAGCTGGAGTGCACAGCCAACTCACATGCCAGAGGGGTGTGTGACTGGCTCTCAATGCAAATAATGGTACACATGGTGGTGCCAACAGTTTGAACTATGGACAGGAAAGTGAATGTCCTAGAAGCATCTTCTCCTCAGTGATTGCTTTTGGCTTGATTGGCCTGGTCTATTGACTCTGTACAGTAAAAGACAAGAGGCTATAAAAGACATGATTGTCATAGTTGTTGTTATTTAGATGTGAACAGTTTTCAAAGTTTTCTGCAAATGCAAATAAATACTATATTATCAAACTTTGATTACTGAGACAGACATATATATATATATTCATATATATCTGTCTGTCTATCAGTAGTTTACAACATTTTCCTCCAAAAAACCTGATGCTGAAAGGGAAGAAACCTCTGTACTATAAAGGCCAATTAACAGGCAATTGTTATTATTATTTTTATAATATAACCACCAGTGTTTGGCTTAATCAGAGATTTGCACAGCATTGAGTTTAAATAGTATTCTATAACAATCACCACCATAGCAACCTTCTTTCTTGGGTGTTTAAATGTGCTTTGATAGATCACAGTTGCTTATTTTAGGAAAATAAAGTATAACCATAAAATCAAAGCATTAAAAGCCACCATTAATTAAGGGCTAGAGAGAAATGAAGAGGTATTAATGCTTCATGGGAGTTATAACAAAAGTAAATGATAAAATGTAATTTTTAATAAAAAAGTAGAAAAACAAAACTCTATCAGCATTGGCCATTGCCTTCTCTTTTTCCAAAAATGCTGTCATCATTATCTCTCAGAGAAAAGTTGCTCATGACTGAGCAGGAGGCTTATACCACATACACATGCAGTTATTCAGAAGTTCACCTTTGGGATAAGTGAGGTAGATTGTCAAAAGAATCACAAAGAACAACACATCTCCAGAGCCTTGACTCTGGTATGTTTGTTGGCTAAAGAAGTTTTCGCTGGAATTAATGACATATTGCAACTATTTTCAGAATAGTTAAGGTTCATTGTATACTTTTGGCTTCTTTGTCAAAAATAGGTATTCATAGTTGTGTGGTTTAAGGTCAGGTACTTCAATTTGATTCCATTGATCCATATGTCTGGTTTTATGGCAATACCAAGCTGTTTTTTTTTTTATTACTATAGCTCTATAGAAGAGGTTGAGGTCAGGGTTAGTGATGACTTCAGAAGTTCCTTTATTGCACAGGACTGTTTTGGCTATTCTGAGTCTTTTGTTTTTCCATATTAACTTGAGTATTGTTCTTTCCAGGTTTGTGGGATTTTGATGGGGATTGCACTGAATCTGTAGATTGCTTTTGGAAAGACTGCTATTTTTACTATGTTGATCCTACCTTTATCCTAGAGCATGAGAAATCTTTTCATTTTCTGTTATCTTCTTTAATTTCTTTTTTCCCCAAGGACTAAAAGTTCTTATCATGCATATCTTTCACTTGTTTGGTTAGAGTTACCCAAAGATATTTTATGTTATTTGTAGCTATTGTAAAGAGTGATGCTTCCATGATTTTTTTTTTCAGCTCATTTATCACTTGTATGTAGGAAGGCTCTTTTTTTTTTTAAGTTAATTTTGTATTCTGCAACATTGCTGAAGGTATTTATCAGCTGTAGGGCTTCCCTGGAAGAATTTATGAGGTTACTTATGTATTCAATCATATCATCTGTAAATAGTGAAAGTTTGACTTCTTCCTTTCCAACTTGTATTGCCTTGATCTCCTTATATTGTCTCGTTGCTCGAGCTAAAACTTCAAGTGCTGTATTGAACAGATATGGGAAGAATGGACAGCCTTGACTGGTTCTTGATTTTAGTAGAGTCCCTTTGAGTTATTCTCTATTTGATGTTGGCTGTTGGCTTGCTGTATATTGTATTTATTATATTTAGTTATATCCCTTGTATCCTTTATCTCTCCAAAACCTTTATCATAAAGGGATGTTGAATTTTGTTAAAGGCTTGTTCAGCGTCTATTTAGATAATCATTGTGTTTGTTTTTTCTTTCAGTTTGTTTATGTGGTGGGTGACATTGACAAATTTTTACATGCTGAACCATCCCTGCATCTCTGGGATGGAGCCAACTTGATCATGGTGAATGACTTTTTGATGTGTTCTTGGATTCAGTTTGCCAGTATTTTACTGAGTATTTTTGCATCAATGTTCATGAGGGAGAAAGATCTGCAATTCTCTAATTCTCTTTCTTTGTTGTGTCTTTGTGTGTTTTGGGTATCAGGATGACTGTACCCTCACAAGAAGAGTTTGGTAATGTTCTTTCTGTTTCTATTGTGTGGAACAATTTGAGGAGTATTGTTAATAGCTCTTCTTTGAAATTCTGGTAGAATTCTGCACTGAAACCTTCTGGCCTTTAATAACTGCTTCTATTTCCTTAGGGGCTATATAGTCTTGATTTAATTTTGGTAAGTGATACATTTCCAGAAAATTGTCCATTTCCTTTAGGTTTTCCAATTTTGTGGAGTACAAGTTTTTGAAGTCTGAAGTTTGAGCTAATGATTCTGCAGATTTACTTGGTATCTGTTGTTATGTCTCCTTTTCATTTCTGATTTTGTTAATTTGAATATTCTCTCTCTGCCTTTTAGTTAGTTTGTTTGGTTAGTTAGTTTAGTTAGTTAGTTTAGATAAGGGTTTGTCTTTCTTGTTGATTTTCTCAAAGAATCAACTCCTAATTTCATTGATTCTTTGTATTATTCTCTTTATTTCAGTTTTATTGATTTCAGCCCTGAGTTTAATTATTTCCTGAAGTCTGTTCCTTCTGGGTAAGTTTGCTTCTTTTTTTATTCTACAGCTCTCAGGTGTGCTTTTAAGTCTATTGTGTGATATTTCTCCAAATTCTTTATGTAAGCACTTTCTTCTTATCACCATTTTTGTAGTGTCCATAAGTTTGGATATGTTGTAGATTCATTTTTTTTGAATTCTAGGAAGTTTTTAATTTCTTTATGTATTTTCTCATTGACTCATAAGTGGTTCAGTTTGGAGTTCTTTAGTTTCTATGACTTTGTAGGCTTTGTGTAGTTTTGTGTTGTTGTTGATGTCTAACTTTAGGCCCTGGTGGTCCAATAGGATAAAGGAATTATTTCATTTTTTGTATCTATTAATATTTGCTTTATGACCAAGTATGCTTGGTCTTAGAAAAGATTCCATGAGGTACTGAGAAATAGGTATATTCTTTTGTGTTTGAGTGGGAAGTTCTGTATATATCTATTAAGTCCATTTGAGTTAACACTTGTTAGTTCTCTTATTTGGCTGTTAAGTTTTTGTCTAGCAGACCTTTTTCTTTATGAAAATGAAATGTTGAGGTATCCCATTAGTAGTGTGGAGTTTTATGCACAATTTAAACTTTATTAATGTTTCTTTTACATATATGTGCACCCTTGTATTAGGGGCATAAATGTTCAGGATTGAAACTTTATCTTGTTGAATATTTCCTGTGATGACTATGTTAGGTTCTTTGTTTGAGTTCTGTTTTTGTAGATATTAGAATAGCTACATCAGCTTGCTTCTTAAGTCCACTCATTTGGAAAGTCTTTTTCCAACCCTTTACTCTGAGGTAGTAACTGTCAATGAAGTTGAGGTGTGTTTCTTGTATGCAGCAGAAGGATGAGTTCTATTTTGTTAGCCTTTGTCTTTTTATAGGGGAATTTAGTTCATCTCTATTAAGAGATATTTATGACCAGTGATTGTTAATTTCTATTACACTTTGACAGCAGAATGTGTGTTTCCATTCTTTGGGATTTACTGCTGTGAGATTATCTATTGCTTGTGTTTTCATGTGTGTATCTAACTTTCCAGGGTTGAAGTTTTCCTTCTAGTGCTTTCTCTAGGTTTTTGTTTGTGGATAGATACTGTTTAAACCTGGTTTTGTCATGGAATATCTTGTCTACTCTGTCTGTGGTAATCGAGTGTTCTGTTGCCATAGTAGTCTGGGCTGGCATCTGTAGTCTCTTAGTGTCTGCATAATGTCTGTCCATGACCTTTCTGGCATTTATAGTCTCCATTGAGAAGCTGGGTATTATTCTGATGGGTCTGCCTTTATAAGTTATTTGGACTTTTTTCTTTGCAACTCTTAATATTTTTCTACTCTGTATGTTTAGCAGTTTGATTATTACGTGCTTTTCCATAATTTTACAATTATGGAATTGTAAAATTTTTGGGGGGAGGAATCTAAGTCTAATTGGTGTTCTGTAGCTTCTTGCACCTTCATAGGTATCTTCTTTAGGTTGGGAAAGTTTTCTTCTATGATTCTGTTGAAGATATTTTCTGTGCTTTTGAGCTGATATGCTTCTTCTTCTATTCTTATTTTTCTTAGATTTGATCTTTTCATGGTATTCCAGATTTACTGAACATTTTGTGTTATGATTTTTTTTGGCTTTGATGTTTTCTTTTACTGATGAATCAATTTCCTTTTCCACACATGAGATTCTTCTATCTCTTGCATTCTGTTGGTTTCACTTTTATCTGTGGTTCCTATTTGTTTACTTATGTTTTCCATTTCCGGCATTCTCTTGGTTTGTATCTTCTTTATTGGTCCATTTCAATTTTTAAGCATCTTCAATAAGTGGTACTAGCTTTACTGGATGATGGTATGTAGAAGAATACAAGTAGATCCGTGTCTATCACCCTGCACAAAATTCAAGTTCAAGTAGATCAAAGACCTCAACGTAAACTCAGCTGCTATTAACCTGATAGAAGAGAAAATGAGAAATAGCCTTGAACACATTGGCCTGGAAGACAACTTCTTACATATAACACCAACAGCATAGACACCTAATTGAGAGCAACAATTAACAAATGGGACCTCCTGAAACTGAGAAGCCTCTGTAAGTCAAAGGACACTGTCAATAATAGGAAATCTGCAGTCTAAAAAATGGGAAAACAGTCTTCATCAAGCCTACATCTGACAGAGGGCTGGTCTTTAAATATATAAAGAACTTAAGAAACTTGATATCAAAATTCCAAATAATCTAATTAAATAATTAAATAATAGATGTAAACAAGGAATTCTCAATGGAAGAATCTCAAATGTCTAAAAGACACTTTAAAAATTGCTCAATATCCTTAGTTATCAGAGAAATGCAAATCAAAATGACTCTGAGATACTCTTTTTCACCTTTCAGAATGGCTAAGATCAAAAACATTGATAACAATCTACGTTGGAATATGGAGTAAGGGGTATATACACTCCTTTATTGCTGGTGGGAGTATTAACTTATACAGACACTTTGGAATTCTAGTTTGGAAAACTAGAAGTCAATCTTCCTGATGGTCCAGCAACACTACTCAAAAGTATATACCCGAAGGATGCACATTCATATCACAAGGATGTTTGTTCAACTATGTTCATATCAACATTATTTATAATAGTCAGAACCTGGGAGCAACCTAGATGCCTCACAACTGAAGAATGGATTAAAAAAATGTGGTACATCTATACATGGACTTAGCAATTAAAAAAATAACATCTTGAAATTTTCAGGCAAATGGATAAAACTAGAAAAAAACGTAGTGAGTGAGATAACCCAGAGTGAGAAAGGCAAACATGGCATGTACTTACTCATAAGTGGATATTAGATTTAACGCAAAAGATAACCAGGCTACAATTTATAACCCCAGAGAAGCTAGGTAACAAGGACCCTAAGAGAGACAGACATCCATGGATCTCCTGGGAAGAGGAATAGATAAGCTCTCCTCAGTAAATTGGGAGCATGTGAAAGAGACGGGGAGAAAAAAGAATGGTCAAGTTGGAGTGGGGGAAGAAAGAGAGGAGAGGGAGAGAGAGCACAAAAAAACAGATATTTTATAAAAAGAGCCATTCATTTTGGGGGTTAGGAAGACACCTGGTGCTGGAGAAATTCCCAGGCATACACAAAGATGACCACCCCACCTAAGACTGCAAGTAATAGGAGTGTACCTGAACTAGCCTTCCCCTATAATCAGATTGATTACTACTTAACTGTCATTGTAGAACCTCCATCCAGCAAATGATGGAAGCAGATACAGAAATCCACAGCTAAGCACTGGGCCAAAATCACAGTCTAGTCAACGTAAGGAAGGAGAGATTATATGAGCAAAGGGGTCAAGAACATGATGGGGTACCCACAAAGACACTGTCCTGAGCTAGTGGGAGCTCTGACTCTGGATTGACAGCTGCAGAATCTGCATGGGACTGAACTAGGCCCTCTGAATGTGGGTGACAGTTGTGTGGCTTGGGCAGTTTGTGAGGCCTCTTGTAGTAGGACCAAGTCTTATCCCTAGTGTAATCACTGGCTTTTTGGAGCCCATTGTCTATAGAGGGATGGTTACCTTGCTCAGCCTTAAAACAGGGGGAGAGGCTTGTTCCTGCCTCAACTTGAGTTGCCAGACTGAGTTGACTCCCCTTAGGAGGCCATATTGTTTCTCTCTGAGGAGTGGATGATGGTGTGGGGTAGGGAGAAGCTGGGGAGTGAGTCAGAAGAGGGAGGAGGAGAAACTGTAGTTGGTGTATAAAATGCAAAAAAAAAACCTTAAAAATTATGTATATAAATAGGAGAGTTAAGGTCCTGAAAACCTGAAGCACTCTTTCATCAACTTTACAATACCTAATTACCTCTTAAGTCTGAAGGTACAAGATTATTCCAGAGTAAGTGTGGATTCTCACTTCCACTGTGGGATGGAGTGTGGGGAAGCTATTCAAATGTGAATCAGAATGAAAACCCATAGGATCAAGTCTTCATCTTGCTCTCTGGATGGCACTGGGCAAGTACTTATCCCCATATTTTAAGTGAGTAGAATGAATGTGATATTTCCTTTTTTTCCTCCCAGGTATGATATTTTTGGATCTGTGACCAGGCACATGTGAGGCCAGAGATTTTTATGTGTAATCTCTGACCTGTGGCTGAAGCTTGGACCATTTGGGCTATGCCTATCTATGACTGATATTGAGGTTGCTGGCTGGAATGGGTACTTAGGCGCAATGGCTTTATCCAGTTTTAAGACTTGGAAAGCAACTGATAAAAGTCAGATGGAAAAGGACATAAGTGTCAAGAGAAATGCTATTGGCAAAGGGAGGCACTTAAATGCCTGAAACTGGAAACTAATAAGGCAAGGGCAATGAGGCCTTAAGATGAAGTCATGGCATCAGCAAGTCTGCACTTGGCCGGCTTTGCTGCACTTGAACCAAAAAAGGAAACAGGCTTTCTCTTGAGGTGAGATGGGTTAGACCCTTTCATATCTAGTTGCTTCATGAGCTTCGGCATTCTCTAAACACACACACACACACACACACACACACGCACACGCACACGCACACGCACACGCACACGCACACGCACACGCACACGCACACACACACAGAAGAGTTCTCAAATTTGTGAGTTTATTGTGTAAATGATGTTTTACTATTGGCAATACTGAAAACTGTTCTTTTCTGTGATGCTCCACAGTACATGGGTAGAAAGGAATCTACTTTGAATTATCACAGAGGAATTCCATAATCAGTAAGAACTAAGCTCCTGTTCTAGAGGCAGCTGGTAGGATACTGAGAAAGCTACAGGCCCCCTGCTACCAGTGTTGGTGACAGTGACAGTGGACTAGATATCAATTTGCTTCACTTGTGGAGTCTCTACTCTTACAGACTGTGTGCCAGGGAAGTTTCCTGGTGAAGCACATTTGGTGATGGGAGTATCAGATGCTACATTTAAACTTCTCAGTACTGTAAGAGTTTTATTAGGAGAAAAAGATCCCATTTGTTGATGTTGCTT
The DNA here is from genome assembly GCA_004025045.1 of Sigmodon hispidus. NCBI lineage: Eukaryota > Metazoa > Chordata > Mammalia > Rodentia > Cricetidae > Sigmodon > Sigmodon hispidus. Next base: position 88,098 of record PVIH01002455.1, read on the forward strand.
TCTTTTGGGTTCTTTTAGGGTCTTCCTTTGCTGGGGATGGTGGCCACAATATATAGACTTAACTAATAAAGAGTAGGCTGAGGTTGAGAAAGTTGTTTGTCTATACTATAAAGTAATGGGTACAGGAGGATGGCATGAAGCACTGTATCCATCATAGAGGAAGGATAGAGAGGAAGAGTCAGGAAGGTCTTGTGATGTCTGGTCATCCTGCTCTTAATGCTACTGTTTTCCTTCTAAGTACTGCTTCTACTACAATGGCTTTCATGGGGAAATAGTGAAGCATCTTGTCCTGCATAATTCATAATACATATTCTACCATATTCAGACATATCAGTGGCTGTTATAACTAGGTTTAGGAGTGTTATTGAGTCTCTGGGTAGAGTTCAGAGTAAATGTGATAAAGCCCTACATTGTATAGAAGAGATCCCCCCATATTAGCTCCCTAATACTAGCAATGTAAAACTTAAATCATCATTCTACAACATCATGATAACCTTAGGGAAACTGTGCATCTATAAATCACCACAATGATCAGCATGGAATGATAATCTTAAGGGTACAGGAGTAGCATACATACCTTAGCAGAAACCAACAGCTCAATAATTGGACTTCAGACTTTAATCAACAAGAGGAAAATCATACCTGGTACTGGAAACGTAGCCAACTACTAAAGGCTAATAAAATCCTGAATCTTGGAGGAGATGACAACCAGAATTTACTAAACAGCATAATCCCTAACTAGATTCTGAATATTTGTTCTTATCCCCACAGACAAATGTAGTCCTCACCCCTCATCAAGGAAATTTCTCCTTGTAACATATGGAGACCATTATAGAAAACCACAACCAATCAAAACACAGAGTTGAGGAGTTCAGTCCTAGTGGATACATCCACAAAACTCCTCCCATGCCAGAAGATCAGGGGACACTGTAGAAAAAGGGTAGGAAAGGTTCTAAGATTCATCAGAAGATCTGATGTGAAATTGTGTCTTTTAGTTATATCATAAGCTAAACCCATGATGTCACACCAACATGGCTGCTTAAACCAAAGCTGAACTAGTACAGTAAAAGACAAGCCAAAAGGAGTAGAAGAAACCTCAGAAAGCCTCAACACTACACAGAAACTACAGACCACTAAGAAATGCTGAAAGAGAGAAATAGTCTTCCTCAGAGAAGAACACACCAATTGGTTAGCTAATTCTAACTGTTCAGCCCTGAAAACACACATACAAATAACTTGCAGACCAAGCAAGTTATATAGTAAATATATATATGTATATATATATATATATAGAGAGAGAGAATATAAATGTGATATACATAGGAAATATGTGTGTGTATATAACAATAATTAATAAATAAAAAAGCAATAAATTTGAAAGAGAGCAAGGCAGGGTATAGGATAAGCTTTGGAGACAGGAAAGAGAAGAAGAACAGATGTTCTTATATTATAATCTCAACAAAGAAGGATGACAGGGCTACCTCACCACAAGGCAGAGATCTGTGAGGGGAGAATAGCTCGAGGTATCAAGACACAGAAGGGATAAGATGCAGGCCTGGTGTATGAGGGCATTGGGAAACTTAGGTAGTCTCTCTGGCTCCTGGAACATTCAGGACCATGAAATTGCACTACACTTTCCTTTCCTTGTGTGGTGCATAGGGTTTTGTGTGTGTTATCAAAACAGTGGCTTTTGAGAGATGGCTCAGTGCTTAAGAGCACTGACTGTTCTTCCAGAGGACCATGCAGTCAAAACACCAATTCACAATAAAAATAAATATTGAAAAAAAGAAAATAGTGGCTTTTGAATATTGAACAGCTTAAGGACACTTTTATTTTTACAAATATCTCGTGACTTGGCCAATTAGCCCCATTTTACAAGGGCACCCGCACAAGATTTACAGCCTTACAGTGGGTTGGTGATCCCAGAGAAAGGTGAGTTGGAGCTGTTCTTTCCTCTGGCCTAGCAGAGTGCATGCTGGAGTCGTCCCCTACTCCACAAGGTTTTTCAGGCACTGGGAAAGTATTTCTGTGCCCACAAATGGGGCTCCAGGCAGATATTTGTTTTCATCAATCATCTGGGTGCCAGCTTACATATGGTGGCGAGTCTCCAAACCCCTTGTATGGCTGGCAGACTGTTAGGGTTTTAGAAACACTTTGAATAAGGTTATTAAGTTACAGGTGTTTATGGAACAATCACATTAATCTTACTATGAAGTTTAGGTGAAAGAATTATTTCTGAGTCCAGTTCTCTTCTTTTTCTTCATTCCGTTGAAGAATTCCCAGTTTCATACAGCTAGGAGGCAGAGGTGTTTCATTTTTATGAAATGATACCTTCCATTAGGAAACAGATAAGAAGGGTATTTTCTGTAGGATGGTAGAGGAAATTATGTGTGTCGGTAGAAGTCAAGGGTTGAGTCTAGTGGGCCGGGCCTGGAGGATTCCTACTGAGAATGTGGAAGGAGCACTGTTGTCATTGCTCAGACACATAGTTGATACCAAAGTCTAAGTTTATAGTGGAAACAAACGGGAAATTTGCCCAGACAACTAAAACCAGCTTGATGTTTTCTCTCGTAGAATTGATATAGCTAGCAGAATTTTTAATGCTGATAATGTCTTCTATGTAGGAAAGAGTAAAATCCCAAGGTTGTCTTCTGGTTATTATCTACAAAGCACTTAGTAATACAAAGCAAAAGTATTACTCTTATGTCAGTAATACTCTTCCCATTTTCCACAATAATTTAATTCTCTAATTTGTTAATTAAGTGGTTAAAAAATGCTGACATTTTCCGTGGTATTTTGGAATTTTTGTTTTGTACATCACACCAACAACAAACATTGGCAAGACCGTAGCACACTCCCTGAACACTGAAGCTCTATGTTGGTGAGTTGTGTTGGGCCCCCTTCTGTCCTTGTTCACACTGGGACAGCATAGTCTGCATGTTGAGAGTCCCCTCATAGATGCCAGCTTGGGAGGGGCACATTTCTCCCCTTTTCTAAGTTGAATTTTGGATAAGAAACATTATCAAAAGAAAAAATTATATCTCTCAGGTTACAGCAATTTGATGTACCCTCAGTTTCTCCATTCATTTATCTTTCTATAACATACTTCAAGATTTCTGATCCTGGGCACTGTTGATATATTTTGTTGTTGTTTTTTTATTTCCTTGCACTGTACGATGTTTGTAATACACTTGTTATAAACCACCTATATATCTACAACATTTTCCCAACAACCTAAAGTGTTCCCAAACATTGCCAAACATCCTCTGAGAAACAAATACTCTCTAAGGAACGGACCCATGCCATCAGCATTTTGTGCTGTATTTAAGCCATGATACCTAAACCCTTAAAATCAAAGCTTCAGATTCTTAAGAGTTTTCAGGTCTAAACCAAAGCATCAGCGTATGTTGGAAATGATACTGTTCTTGGAGTAAAACCAGGGTTTGATTTGAGTGCCATGTATAGTAAGCTAAATTCTCTTTGTTCCAACTGCCTTTGTTGAGCAATGTGATAACATTGGCTTTGTGTATCTGCTGTGACACTTAAGGAAAAATACAAAATTAAAGATCAAGCCTTATGCCTGATTCCGAAAGGGTGAGAAAGAGAGCTGTATTAGAACTGGATTCTTTTGACTGGATGACTTGCCTGTTGTCTTTTTTTGTCTTCAGGACTGAGCAAGATGAAACTTTTGTGAAGAGCAAATGATTTTAAAAGAATTAGCTAAAGTAGTCAATTTGAATTATTCTTGTGAAAACATGTTTTAAAATGGAATTGAAAATTGTAGCATCAGGGCTGGAGAGATAATCCAGTGGTTAAGGGCTCTGATTGCTCTTCCAGAGTTCCTGAGTAATTCCTAGCAACCACATGGTAGCTCACAAGCATCCATAATGATAGCATGCAGGCATACATGCAGCCAAAAATTGTATACATAATAAATAAACAAATTTTAAAAAAGAAAATTGTAGCTTCATGGAATCTTAATGACAGAAGGAAACTCAGGAAATTCAATTGGCTACATCAGATAGGATTATGTGATATGTGGGACTGACTCCTCAGCATGAACAAATGAGTGACTCAAATGCAGTATTTGTCCCTAGTAAGTGTCATTGCATTGACCTTGGTCCACATTTAAATAATGAATTATAGATAGTGTGAGGCTGATTTACATTATGAGGGTAGATGGAGGCCATTTAGAATATGTCCATCCAACCCAAGAAGCTCCTAGCTCAGCACTTCTTCAGATCTTCAAGGGGAAAAAATGTAGCTTATGTTGTCTAGGGATAGGCATAGAAACTATATTTTGTGTGTATAGGTGACACTGTTTTGGGCTAGGATTCTGGGAATGAGACTGGCCTTTTTTGGCATTTTGATGGGCTCATTCTTTAACTGTGAAGTACTTGTCAGGCAGTATTGATTTAAGCAGCTTAAACTGTGAGACTAAATCCCAAGAATTTGCATTGGTGTACAAGAGATACCAAGTAGAATCAGAATACAACAGAGTGCATGAAAAGGATGAAGCAAAAGAACATGCATCTAGCAGGAGACAGATGCAATGAAAGTATTGACCCTGTTACTTATAAGCTGGGTAGCATAAAACATTAATCTTCAGTGAACAGTAGCTTCCTCTTTGTGATGTTGCCACTTGTACATGTTTTGAGGGTTAGATATATTATAGACACAGTAAGTGTATCAGTCAGGGTTGCTAAAATTGAACCAATATCATATAAATATACACAAATAGATGTATGTAACATGTGCACATATACATATAAAATCACAAAAGGTTTCATTACACTGACTTATACAACTGACAGCCGTTAACCAACAATGATTCTGTGCATATTAGAGAGGGACAGGTCTTGGTAGCTGTTCAGTTCAAGAAGCTACATTCCTGAGAATATGAAGGACCAACCATGCAGCTTCAGTCCAAGGAAGTAGCAATGTTATCACTTACTAAAGAAGGATCAATTTTATACAAATTGCTTGTCCTCTTCCTTCTAATTTCTTCCATCTGGGCCTGTCACATCCAAGGTAGGTCTTACACTTACCTGCTGCACCACGTGCCAACTGTCTCTGAAAATGTCCTCGCAGATCCACTGAGAAGTGAGCTTCACTAAGCTCTTAGGTGCCGCTCAATAAAATCAAGACTAGCTATGATAGCAGGTGACACAGTGTGAGTTATATAGCAGGAACTTTGTAAATGGGAATTCCTAATGCCATTATTGTGACTTCAGTAATTGCTTTCTGAACAAGAAACATGACACAGAATTTGTTCAAAATACTGTTTTATTCTGACCTGTAAATTGTTTAACATGAAAGATTTTGGCAAATTTATTTAGAGGAACACTAGTTTAATTGTATGCTTAGCAGGCTGCTTTCTATTAAATGACCCATGTGCCCGACCCCTGGAAACTGAACAGGAAAATCTAGGACACGTGGGCTCAAAGCAATAGCAACAAAAGATCGTGATGGAGAGGCTTTGAAGTCAACTTTGTGGTGACCTAAATCTCATTGGCTCTCAATACTTCACTCAGTACAACGCTCCTCTGACACCAGCTTCTACCTGCAGCACCCCTGTCAGCATCTCTGGATCCTAAATTGTAGAGAATCCCTTTTACAAAGACTTTTATCTCCCAGAAGCAAATGCTCAGCCAGGGAGCACTAACAGATGGATTGGAGGTAAACTCTGGCTCTCCATGTACAGCTGACTTTTTCAAACCGACTACAGTTTATTACATCTGAGAACTATAATTGACTGGTTCTGTCAAAGTATAAAATATCCCAGGCTCTACCTTCTCCTTTTATTGTTGACACAAAGACACTTTTCAAGTTCCAAATATGTCTGATTCTTAGTTTTCTTCTGCCATTCTTCTTAAGAATTTGGAGGTAGAAACTAATGCTTAAACATAGAACAAACAAGTAGCTTCTGATTCACTTTACAAAGGCAAAGGGCATGAAAGAGAAAAGACTATTTTATTTGAATTTATTATATTTTGGAAGCCAGCAGGAATTTATGCCCTTGTTTGCAGGGAAGGTTCAAGATGAACTAGCTAATGCAGCTGGGACTCTACAAGATTCAAACATATGGAGTTTGTTGATCTTGAAACTTCTTTTATACTAGCTTTTTTTTAATAAAAGGTTTCAATCATGTTGCAATGTTGATTAAATTTCAGTTTTGAAAGAACACCCTTAAATACTGCATTAAGGTTATTCCATTAGCAATTTGATATTTACTTTATCAAATTTCTACTTATCCATACCTCTATCCATCTATGAGCCCACACTTCATTTGTGGTTCATTTCAAAGTCAAGTGCAATATTGGTATACATTCTCATAAATATTTCAGCATTTATGTCATGATCTCTAGTTCAATATTTGTTTACAGTATTTTTCTCCTCTGAAATCAAATTTGCATGCAATGAAGTGCACCAATATTGAGACTACATAGATTTGACAAGTGCAAACCTTTTTGAAGCACAAATTCCTATAAAGATACTGACTTTAGCCATCTCTTAGAAAGCTCTCATCTATGACTGTTCTACCTTCCACAGGTAGCAATTTTATTTACTTTTCTATGGAGACTGCTTTAGGTATTTTCATACTGTGGATTAATTTTGTTCATTCTTAGAATGAATTCAAATGACACTTCATAGTAAGACTACTTGTATAAAACTTTTATTATTTAGAATAATGCCTTTGAGTTTCACTCATGATGTTATGAGGTATCTGCTACTTTTCATTGCAGTGTATTGATCTATTGCATAAACATATCTCTATGTGCTTATCCACTTTTGTGTTGATAAGCCCCTAAGCTACTTCTACTTGGGGTTAGGGTGAAGGCACATGACTATTACTATACAAGTTTGCTATATACAAAGACTTCTTAAGTCTTAGGTAAATACCTAGTAGTATAATATACAGTGTCATATATGTTCATGAAAAGCTGGTAGACATATCCAAAGTTGAATCACTTTATATTCTCACAAAAATGGCCTGAGACTTCCAATTATTCTGCAATCTTGCGAGATTTGCAATCTTGCTTGGTTGTCCCTTATCTAAATTGTGATTATTTTTTTGTGTACATATAATCTAATTGTAGTTTTAATTTGTAGTTTTCTAATGGCCAATGACTATTTCAATCTGCTTTGTTTGCTTATATATACATTATATCTTGTAAAGTAGCTATTCAAATCTCTTTCCCATGTTCTAATAAGTTGTTTATCTCATTATTTGTTGTACAGCCCCAAAATGCTGTCATTTGTTTTCAAAATGACAGTCTATAAACTCATATGTGATTTAGGAATATTTTCTCAAAAACTATCGCTGGTCTAGGAAATTTCAAAATGTCATCTTATGTCAAGAAAAGTTTTAGTTTTGATAAAATTTCATTTGCTTTTCATGAATGACAATTGTTTTTTGCTTAAAAACCTCCTACTTGTATGTCTTTTCTTTTATAGTTTTCTTTGAAAGTAATTATTTTTCCATTTAGGCCTATGATGAGTCTTAAATGAATGTTTGTATGTGGCATGGGCCAAAAATTGTGGTTCATTGTTTTTCACAGAACAGCACATCTAGTTGTTCTGTCATCTTTTATTAAAAAAATTTTTTCTTTCATTAAATTATTTTGTTACCTCTGTCAACTATCAAGTAACAGCTGAATAAATGTCAATTCTTTGTTCTTCATTCTATTTTCTTTGCAAAATATATGAAGGTTTGCTGCAGGATATCTTGTATGCTTTAAATATTTCTCACTTTAATTGGTTTAATAAAATGCTGATTGGCCAGTAGCCAGGCAGGAAGTATGGGGGGAGGGGCAACCAGATTAGGAGAATTTTGGAAGAGGGAGCATGGAGACAGGAGTCACCAGTCAAAAGCAGAAGAAGCAAGATGAGAATGCTGAACTGAGAAAAGGTGCCAAGCTAGGTCGCTAAACATAGATAAAAATTATGGGTTAATTTAAATGTACAGTCAGTAGCTCAAGCTAGTTAGTAACAAATTTGAGCTACTGGCTAAATAATTATAAGTAATATTACCTTCTGAATCAATTATTTGGGAAGTTACTGGCAGGTATTTGAGAGATTCTGGTAGGACAGAAACTCTGGTTGCAAATGTTCATTTATTTGTGTTTTCATAATTAAGTTCAGATATCCTAGCACTTTTTTATTAAAATGATATCTTTGGCAGTCAGTTGCTACAGTATATCTGTCAAAACCAACTAGCCATGAATATATGAGACAAGTCATGTACTTTATATTTTTGTTTATGGTCTGTAGAAGCACTGATTACTCATGCCACACAACACAGTTTTTTGAGTTTCATGATACATTTTGAAATCAGTAGAAATAAGCATTTCCGTTATTGTCAGATTATTTTGAATATTCTACTTCTTTAAATTTTTTTCACCTTAAATTTTAGAAACAGCTGGCTCATGTTTCTCAGAAGTTGTCTGGTAAGTATCTGGTTGAGAATCATATTTACAGAACAATTTGAGAATAATTTTGATTTTCTGATATGTGAACATTAACCTCCTAATGTCCTTCATTCTTTCTTAACAACTCTCAAATTCTTTATAATTATTAAAATTTATTATTAAGATAAATCTTGTATTATTTACAATTGAAATTTTATATTCTGTAACCTATTTGTAGTTAGAATATTAAAGGCAACAGACTTTTGCACATATCTTTCATTATATGTTGTTACTAAACAAAATTTGACTACACACTTTGTAGATTCCTCTACATTCTAGATGTAAACAGTCTTATCTATTTTTAACTTATTTTTGTTTTTATGTTTATTTTTTCCTTGTTCTAGTGCACTGGCTGTATACAACATAATTGCTTCTGATTTTAGAGAAGACTATTCACTATTTCATTAATATGTGTGATGCTATTGGTGACTTTGTGGAAACCGTTTAGGAAATCATGGAATCTCTACTTTTCTACAAGGCATAATATAAGTGGAAGTTGAATACTCTTTGTACCAAGTTTGGGGGTTATTCCTTTCTTATACTCTCTTTTCTAGGAAGTCCTCTCTGGTAGTCCAAACTCTTCCCACCATGGCATTGTTACTTAATGAAAAGAAACACAAGCAACAGAGAAAGTAATTTGATTCAATAAAACCCAAAACTGTTTCAAAATATGGCGAATAAAATAAACAAATTCTTGCCAAGTTTACTTAATGAAAGAGAGATGTGGCATAAATAATCATTTGAGTTAAAAGAAAAACACAGCTATGATAAAAGTGAAAACTTGAAAATGAGCACACACTGTGCTGTAAATATAGATAGATACACTATACATGACTTTTCAAGAAAATATGCATTACCCCAATTTTCTAATTAAATAGGAAACACAAATGAACCCGTAAAAATAGGCAGAAGATTAAAGACAAAAATTTATCCCTAAACAATGTAGAGTGTAAACATCTCTGCAGGTATTATACTGAAGTTATTAAAAGGAAAGATACTTTTTAAGCTATATGAATTCTCCTGGAGTCATCAGAAAAATGTAGAAAGCTGGACAGCTCATTTAAGATGCTGTTTGATTTTAACTCCAAAGCATCATAAGGCTAGCCGTGAAAAAGAAGGCAAAAGATTTAATAATAACCAAGAAGGCAGATCAGTATCATTTTTGAAAATGACACAAACACATTCAGCATCATATTACCAAATATATTCTAACCTATATTAAGAGATAATCTACCTTCACTAGGAAGAGGGTGAAAATGTAAAGAAATTATTACTACACAAATGAGCAAAAAGAAAAATCACTTGCTAATCCTAATTCAAACAAATTATAATACTTACTCTAATTTCTCATTCATTCCAAGCAAATGAAAATCTTTTAAATCTACAGAAACATCTTAGATAACCAGAAACACAGAACTATTCCCTCGTGAGCTGAAGGTACCAGCTGGAAACCAACACTGTGATTTAAGACAAAGAATGGTTTCAATGCAGGAAAAGCAGAAACAAGAATATCCTTTTCACTGCAGACCATATAATTTACCCATACTACTGACAGACATTTGAACTAAATAAGAATAGTTAGTAATATGATTCATTATCAACAGGCAAAAACAGGCAGCTGAATAAGAATAAATTCATTGTGAGAACTGAGGATGTTAGTGAAGAAAGCTCAGGTTTTCATAACACAAACTCATTTTGGTTGGTTTTTCTGAAGGACTCTCCAATTGTATTATTTTTTTTTAAAGGTCTCTCATTAAACTTGAAGCTCACTCATTCTTTTGAGCTCTAGAAAGCCTTTCTCACCCCACCCAATCCACATAAGTTGGGCTTACAGACACACATTTGTGGTGATACTTTGAATATACTTAACATATAAAGGATGTAGACAAGGGGAAACAAAGAACCAAGGCCATTTCATAAAATCTGATGTCAAAGAAAAATGTGGGCTATGAGCAGATTCAGATCTCTTATGAGGCCAATGAAGTCTTAATCTTGGGACTTTCTTACCCAGATTCCAAAATCATCTAACTCTGTACAGAAATGATTATAGAGTTTTGTAAAAATGGCCTGAGTAGGAATTCCAAGTTTCTTGTCTCTTTTTTAACTTTGTTCTAACTTTGACTTTTGTTCTGTGTTGGATGAGAGATCATAGAGAGGCTCAGAGTGGGCTAGAGGGTTCAATGTTCACTGTTTGGAACTGAGTGACGCTGTAATCTTAGAAAGAAGTGATTGTGTGTTCATATTGTCCACTACTTTCTTAGCTAGAGTACAAAGGCACAGTGTTGAAGTTTCCCAGCATAGTTCTATTTATATTTCCAGGATATATTTTCTCTCTCTCTCTCTCTCTCTCTCTTTCTCTCTCTCTCTCTGTCTTGCTGTGTGTGGAGTATAGGTACTTGTTAGTCTGCTTGTGTACATGGGTGTGGCATATGTGGGCACCTTGGTGCGCTTGCATGTGTGTAGACATCAAAGGTCAATTTTGGTTGGTTTTTCTGAATGACTCTCCAATTGTATTATTTTTCTAAAGGTCTCTCATTAAACTTGAAGCTCACTCATTCTTTTGAGCTCTAGAAAGCCTTTCTCACCCCACTCAATCCACATAATGTTGGGCTTACAGACACACATTTGTGGTACTTTGAATATACTCTAGCATATAAAGCTTGCCTGAAGATCAAAGGCCAAAACCAGCCACTAGTTAGCCATAGAGGCCAGACAGTGGTGGCACAAACCTTTAATCCCAGTGCTTGGAATCTCTTGTTTTTGATCCCAGTACTTGGGACACACATAGTCTTTAATCCCAACACCAGGGAGGTTGAGACAAGAGGTGGTATGGATGGCCAGAGAGAGGAATATAACGCAGGAGGAGCTCAGCTCTTTTGGCTGAGGATTCTGTAAATGTAAAAAGTCTTTCTATTGGTTAGCTCCTTTGTCTCTCTGATCCTTTAGCTTTTATCCCAACATATGGCTCTGAGTTTTTTTGTTAGACCAATTAGGGTTTATGCTACATGCATCCCTTGGCCTGGCATTCGATTTTGGATGTGAATTCTGGGATGGAAAAGATGTAAACTCAGGTTTCACATTTGAGTGACGGAGAGGCAGGCATTCCCTGAGCCTACTCTGGAGTCCTGATTACAAAGTTTACTTTCAGGTAGAATCTCTTAAGCAAATGAGATGCAAAATTTATTTGCTAAGTTGATAAAACTTGAAGTCATTTTTTATTTTGGAATTATTTAATAAAAAATAGAAGCTATGGCTCTTAATCTGAATGGCTTCAAAGATAGTTTGTTTTATCACCTTTAAATGTTTTATTTACCTGTCTGTCTGTCTGTCTGTCTGTCTGTCTGTCTTCTGTTTATCTATTTATCTACCTATCTATCTTTAATTTTTTTGAGACACTCTGATTGTCCTTGTGCTCTATATGTAGCAAAAGTTGTACTTGAACTTGTGAGGATCCTTCTGCCTTGCAAATGCTAGTATTTATTTAGTTGTTTTATTTATTAAGATTTATTTATGGAAAAACATAGCAAGAGTTCATAGGGAAAAAACAATAATATATAAAACCGAAACATTAAAGAACTATAAAAAACTTCAGTTTATATTGTCCTCGAAAAGAAAGCAAAAACACATTAAAAATTAGCTATAAAAATTACTATACTTTTCAAGATCAAGCATCATGTTATCAAGAGGAAGTGATGTATTTTTTAACAGAAGTTATGAATGAGCTAATAGGTTGATAATCTAAATGATGACCGTAAGAAAAATTAAAGAAACATGCTGGAAAATATTTATATCTATTAACATTTGACATACTATGCTGGTATCAACAAGAATACAACCTCCAAATCTGTCACTACAATGAGAATATTGACACAAAGTGATTGACAGTCGCTATCAGTTCAAAAGGTCACAGAGTCACAATGGCATGAAAAAACTCGAAATGTTCTGCAACCTCACTGCTCAGAGATGAGTGAACTTGGTGAGAGGATTTTCCAAATCTCAGACCTTTGCTTGACATTTCCAGTAATGAGGTACAGTGCTGCTGAAAGATGCTTTGTAAAGCTATCAATAAGAAAAATCTAAATTTTAATTATCTGTGCTGCAGAAAAGTCTGAACAACTTTTTTATTCTCCCTGAAGAAAATATTACTAAGGTGCTGTCATGTGAAGGCAATGATAAGCATGTGTGTGATACCAACACGGAGGAGAAAACCCATGGAGGTATGTCAGTTAATTTATATGGCTGGCATCTTATTTTTACTGGTTTTTGTGATGCTTACAGCATTAGCAAACTCTTTCAAATGTGTAATTTGTTGTGTTGTTTGTTCACCCACAGTACACCTCCACTTTTATACATACTTCCCTATTATTTTCAAGCACTTTTTTTTCCAAACAAAGAGGACCTTTGGGAAGAGTGAGAAAGATCTTAACAAAGTAAGTGTGGTAGACATGAGTTAGAAGCAGTATGAGCAGGAAATGGTGGGAAGGGAAAAGAAAGAAAGGATAGGATCAGGATGGGTGAGAGGTTAATGAGCTTAATTGGAGTTACTCAACAGAGAGGATTATGCTCATTCCAGAGTCTATGTTTGCCAAATAAAAAGCTCATGTCCAGGTATGGGATAACATCACTTTAGATGTAGGTCAGGAGCATCCTAGGGATTCTCCAAACAATATAGGTTATTGTCATGAATCTTGGTTGCCCACCACAATTTAAATGTAAGATTCTGTTGCTGAAGATACCCTATACATTAGTCATAGAAAATGAAGAGATCAACCAGATATAAAACTGGAAACTTCCTCCATACTGACTGTCTTTTACAATATTGGAAGGTGCTATATAGGCCCCTGGGAGAAGAGGTCATCTACAGTCTTATACAGCTGTGAAGCTTGTAAATGTCATTAATAATAGTACAGTCAATAATAGTGTAAATGTTATGAGATAAACAACTGCTTTCTCAGTGGACGTAAAGCCTGATCCTCAAAAGAAAACACATACCTAGTACTGCAAATATGACCAAGAAGCTATGGCTAGGGAATCTCATAGACCCCACAGGTAAGCCTATTAATTTTCCAAATGGACACAATGCTAAAATGCCTCTGAAACTGTGTTTTTCTACCTATTGGTTAGTATAGTTCTCAGTCCTTATCAGAAAAAAATTCTTGTTCAGCAAATGGTGGCTATTGAAGAAACTCACAAATGGCCAAAGTACAGAGAATACATATCTATGGAATGTTTGGCCATAAATGGTACATCCATATTAGATCACTTCTCTACAAGTTGCAAATTACCAGAGCCAGAGGTCAAAAAGGACCAGCTCATAACGGTGTCTTCTGGACATGACAAGACCACAGGACTGATGCACTCATGAACTGACAGCAACTGGGGTTCACTATATAAGATCTGTCCAAGGTTAAGCCAGTCAGCAACCATAGTATGGAGAGGGCTCAATCGCTTTCACTGCTAGCTGAGGAGCTACTGATGGCTGTTAGAGGAGCGGAGTCTGTTTCCACTGAGGATTAGGTCTCTAGGAGGTCATTTATGCTCCCCCCTCTATGTATTATACATATATACACACATATATACATATACACACATATGTACATATATGTGTGTGTTGTATATATATGCATATATAGCATAAATTATTCCTGGTATCATATGTGCTGAAGATATGAAGCTATAATATTAGGAAAGGGTGAAGATTGTAAAATAGGTCTGCAGGAGTTAGGAGAAGATTGAAGCTGAATATAATAACACATTGTAGCCATGTATAAAATTGTAATTCTCAAAGATTTAAAATGTATATTGAAAAATAACTTTCCCATGTATATCAGGTTTAGATATCAAAAAGCTGCAATCTTCCCCATTTTGTAGGTATAAGAAAATTTGCACAACTAGATTAACATAAGCACTACTATGGGAGGAGAAAAGAAATAGCACTTTTGTTTTCTGAAAAGATGGTAAATATTTTCAGTTTTGAGTTTCATCAAGTTTTTATTTCATCTATACTATTCTGCCTGAGCAAAGCTGTTATATGTAAATAGTAAAGGTGGCTGTGTTCAAGGAAACTATTTAAACACACAAAAAGATTAATTTCAAATAGTTTTTGAGTTAATAAAATACATTTCATTTGATTTTTAAAGAAAAAATTAAATATTACCCCATGGACTATTCAAAAGCAGATGTTTACCAGTAGCTATAATTTACCCGTCATTAAAATAGATAAATATATAAAGAAAACTAAGCTAGTAAGACTCATAAAAGACTGTATAGATTATTTGGGTGATAGATTTAGCACTTCTAAATAAGATAGATATGATTTGTTATTTCTTTTAAGATTTATTTATTATGTATACAGCATACAGAAGAGGGTACCAGATCTCATTATAGATGGTTGTGAGCCATCATGTCATTTCTGGGAATTGAACTCAGGTCCTCCGTAAGAACAGTGAGTGTTCTTAACCTCTGAGCCATCTCTCCAGCCCCTGTGATTTGTTATTTTTGAAGAATAATTCTCCACAAAGGTAAATTTCAGCGTGATGAAAATTAAGCAACACAATTAAAATACTAGACGGACATGTAGCTAATAAAATTTTCCATCATATAATTTCTCTTTCTGTAACTTATCCTTAACAACCTTGGGGAAAAACTTATTTTAACAGTACAAAAAGAGCTATTGTAAATGCAATTAGAATCAATACCATCAGGAAGGAGGGAAAATGGAAGCTCAAAGGCAAAAGTTAGCATGTCAGGGAAAAATGGCATGTTCAAGGTCTTGCTGCAGACAAATGTTTTTAGTTAAAGAGCATCATGATGGTATCCAGGCTTTAAAGCACTGTTGTCTGGTTAATGTTAAGTGTTCAGATTAGAAGGACCAGGGTCTGGAATCAGATAGTACCCGTTAATTTACTATATGATTCAAAGTAGATGAAGGACAGAAAATGGAGAACTGCAGGAGGCATCCGACTGGCCTGTTGGCTTCACCAAAGATGGAATAGTTTCATATCAATAATTCTAAACCATTCATATTTTCTGTCTTTGGGCATTTCTGCTTCAGCCCAGTATTCTGAGCTCATGTATAAGCACTGAGAAATTACTGACTGGGAAGAACAGACAGTGAAAACACCTTAAATGTAGAATGGGTCTAATAGGGAAATAGGAAAGGTAAACAAACCTTCTTGGGCAGGTACTGAGATCCTGTTGTGAAACAGTCCCCAGGACTAGGGAAGCCATGTGGTTGAGTAGTGGGAGTGGGTTCAGAATCAGGGAAATCTACAGGCAAGAGCCTGAGAGCAATTTAGACTTCAAACAGAAAAGAAGGGTATGCTGTTTCCTCTCTTTGTTTGCATACCTTCACAGAACAGCATATTCTCATGTTTCCAGCCACATTATATTTTGTAAAGTACCAAGGAACCTCATGTTGTGTTTGCTGGTATCCAGATGGAGAGAGGATCTCCTGTCTCTTGACTGCTCATCCCCACAGAATAGATTCCTGTATTCCAGGTATATCTCTGTTCACTCTTGCTGTGGGCTACTGTCCAGGTCAGAATACTTTCCTTCCTTCTGGCCAGTACTTACTCAGGAACCTGTAGTTCCTGATCATTGGCATGGGAAAGCAACCACATTTTGCAACCAGGTCCTTAAAGATGATACCAGCAGCCTCTACCAAAGTCTGTTGCACCAAGTTGTTCAGTCTCAGCTGAACTTAATTGAACTCTCCATTGTTTAGAATCCATGAGATCATAAACATAAGCTCATTCTATTGTATTGGTACTCACAAGAGGAATAGGGAAAAGTTTCTCAGAATGTTTGATCTTAAATAAGGCTCTAGAACTTCATTATCTATCAGAATATCCTACTTAGTTGATATTGATCCCATGTCCAGTTAATACCCATGAAAACACAACACACATAAAACACACAGACACACACATACACACGCACCACACTCCACACACACACACAACACACACTACATATACACACCACACACACACACCACACACACTACACACACACACCACACACACCACACACACATACCACACACATCAAACACACCATACACACCACACACACATACACCACACATATACACCACACGCACACAATACACAGACACACACCACACACACACACTACATATACACACACCACATGGACACACACACAGACACACCCATACACATTCTGTCTACCTTACTTGTCCCACAATGCACATGTTCATAAAGCCATTCATATCACTCAGAAACACATGGATGTGAGACTGGCATGGTGCAGTTTTTAGGAACCCATCATTTCTCCTCATCAGGACTCTTATTTCCACACTCCCTCTGAATACCTTGAAATGTTCTTTGAATTGGAATGTGTTTGTCAAAACAGATGCCTGGCTCTCCTGCACGAAAGACTCATATATGCCCCAGAAACAGAATTATTGCAGTTGACAACTCCATTTGTGCCTGAGCAGCTAGACCTGGGTTCCAAGTGCTTTACTGCCAACGATTCCCTTTATTATTTTTTTCCATAGAGACCTCAAGCCTTAACATGTGTTTTCTAATGAGTAACCAGCATGTAAAACTAATAGTGTTTTGGTCCTTCTTCATCAAAGGTACTTGTGACCCTCAGACTCCCTTTTACATCAACACACGATCACAAAGCTACATGATGAGCTGATAGGACACAGCTAAAAAGACAAGCAACTTGACACTTTAGTTAGCCTGTAAGCCTTGTCTCAGATAATATACAATTTCTGTCAAGCTTTTGGAAATATTGAAAATAGCTCAAAGTCCTCCGTGTTTCACTTCATGGATCCCAACAGCACTGGAGACCTCAGGTTGGGAACTGCTGAACTGCACCTTTGACCAGCTTTCCAATGCCAGTAACATTGTCAAACAGGAATAGAAATAAGGGAGAATAAAAAGACAGGATTAATTTTAGAACCTATTTGGCTTCTTGGAGGTAACTGAGACAGCTGAGAAATCTGTGCTGGATTTTTTCCTATAAAGTTTAAATTTTTCATAGTTAATGGAAGCTTATGTACCAAGGTTCACTAGGATAAAGGGTCTATGGATATTGTCCTATTCTAAGTATAGGGGAGAGCAAGATATCAGATATTTTATGAACAAAGTAAAATGTTTAGAGGCTTAGCTATCTCTCCAACTGAGGAAAAAACTAGGGATTGAGCTTGGGATACTGCAGTTTGTATGCAGACTGAAGGGAATCGATGATGATAATTTTCTTTGCATTATTGTTGTTAAATCCAGGAAGCCAAAAGCAGAGCAGGTAGGACTTTAAGATCTGGACCTGGACTTTAGACATGGAATAGTCTAGTCTGGCTCCTCAGCAGTTATCTTGCACCAGAACCCACATAACCAGTTCCCATGAGTTTTTGACTGCTAAAATTATCAGAAAACTAAATGAAATGTTTTCATTGTGTGCCTGTGTGTACTACATCATTATTAATCTGTCAATGGATATTTGGATCATTTCCATGTCTTTATTTTGTTATTGTTCGATGATTTCATGTATTCATATAATGAATTTAGCCACTTTATGCCATATTTTCCTCTCTGATCCTCCCTTCCTCCCAGCAAGCCTCTTGGTTAGTTTCATGAATTCTTTTTGTGTTGTGTCCCACTGAGTTTCATTACAGCTGCTTGCATGGGTGGGAGATCATTTACTGGAGCAAAGACACCTTATCAGTGGCCACACCACTGAAGAAAATGATTCTCTCTCCTCTGGGAAATATTAACAGCCAAGATTTCCTTGGAGAAGGTGGGGGCTCAAGGGCTCTTGTGACAAGTTATTAATCATGTGCCATTGGCAATGCTGTTCACCTCTCCAAATAAAGGTAAGGTTGCCCTGAAGAAGGGATGGAAAATTCTTTTACATTCTTTTTCATCCGTCATTTATGCCCACCTTCTGTATCAGGATAGACTGAGCATGTAAATATTGCTTGCGAAGGGTAAGAAAAGAAAGTAGGTGATTTATCACCAATTTATCCAGCTCAAAGGATTTACGGTGTGATAGGGCCACAATTTCCATTTCACCAGTAGGAAAAAATGAGACTTGGAAGTAACCGAGAAGCTATTATTAATGCTTTTGTGTTAGACTGAAGAAGTGGGGAAGGAGAGAGAGAGAGATTATGAGGGGATTTTAAATAATTCTGAATTCTGAGAAGTCACAGTTTCTGGAGTCCTAAGAAAGCCACTGTAATTCAACCTAACTCCAATACTTTAGAACCAGAACAACTAATAATGCAAAATCCAGTGTAAGGGCTGGAGGAGAGGGAATTGGATGTCTCATCTGAACTGGAGAGACAGGAGTGGCTGAGACTCCTTCTATCTTTCCCTTTGTTCTCCATCCAGGTCCTCAGTGGACTGAACAATCCCCAGCCATACTGAAGAGAGAAATCTGCTTTGCTGGGTCCACTGACTCAATGCTGACGTCACCAACAAATATCCAACAGATATACTAGGTACCCACATGACCTACTGAGTGTGGCTTATAATCTATCACAGTTCCCTAGGGGCCATGAGGACTTGGTAGGGGGAAAGTTCTTGTCTCTGCACTGATGGAACTCTGAAAATCCACCTCTCTGGGGCCTGGGAGATAGCAATGCATTCACATGATAGATTGGCTTTACAAAGTTTTTGTTTTATTTGCCCTTTGTGGTATGGACCAAATATCTTTTACTCTCAGAATCTTGGAGCTGCAAGACTTTGCGTGGTTTTGAAAGATAAAAATGTAGAAGTAGACATTGAATTGTTTACGTTGTTGGCATGTTGTGAAAGGGAGGAGATAGTGATTGACTTGTAGATTTCTGGTTTATTAAGTTTATTATAATAAGTATGTTTTAAACTAAAGGGAATATTTCTTTTTTCTAACAAGAGACTCTTTTTCTGCTCTCATTGTAAGCAAGGTACTCCATCCTGTTATTTAATCTCTTTGAATCTCAACTTTCTCTTTTTTAAAGATGAGAGCAGTAGTACCCACCTCTCTCTGCTCAATGGATGTTGTGAAGATCAAATATGAACCCTAGGCATTATAGACACATAAATCAAATATCACTGTTATTGAAAACAAAAAAAGATAGAATTGTAGAAATATGACCATATTGCCTCAGCTTCATTTCCTTCATCCTTTTAGCTACCTGTGGTACTTTTTTTTTTCTAACCAGAAGGCCTTTTTTCATTGATTTCACAGAGACTTATATCCTTTATCTGGAAGACTCTATGGAAGGGTAGAAAGGCAACAACTTCCCCTCACACCTCCCCTTCTCTCATTCTGCTGGGGAAAGACAACTAGAGACAACATGGAAATTGCTACAAGGGAGCTAACTCAGAATGACTCCCACTCTGTGTTCCCAGCTGATCCACAGCGTTTGATCAACATTTTCCTGGAGAAGTGAAAGGGTCATTCCTATTGGGATAAACAAGATTTAGGAGGTGTGTGTGTGTGTGTGTGTGTGTGTGTGTGTGTGTGTGACATAAAACACAAAGATGTGGAATTAACCTAGGTAACTTTTGATGCTGTCTTTTGACTATATGTCCCTCCAGGCTAAATACAAAAAGAAGTATAAACAAATAATGAAGTTGATTTGTTTACACAAAGCCCATAATTCCTAAAGCTACTCTAAATATGCTTGGGTAACTTACAAATACAAAAATTATATTGGTCACAATGAGAACTATAGCTCCCAGTGTCAGAAAAGTGAGTTATTTATATGAAAACGAAAAAAGCTAGAATGACCTCTGACCTGTTAGATGATATAGAATATCATATCTTTTGTCTTATGTAAATACACACTGAAATAGACAGTTGATAAATAATAGGCAGGCAGTTTAGTGGAGTTAATATAGCAACATAGATAATAACAAGAGATAATGTTATACATCTCTTAGCTTTGGCAAGGCCAACAGTCTATCAGTGAACAAATAACGTATCTAAGCAATATTAGATCAGAAGCAATAATAGCTTCTGAGCAGTAAGTAGAAGATGACAGAGCAGCTCAAGCCTGTCACCTTAGAACCGGCAAGCAAGAGGATCCACAGTTCAAGTTCAAGGCCATCTTGTCCTACAAGTTGGGACTCTGCTTCAGAAAGAAAGAAAAACAAGCAAGCAAACAAACAAAACCTCCCAACCAGAGATCCTCAGGAAATGTCTTAATGTAGGAGAGGTAAAAAAAAAAAAAATCATATCCAGTAGAAGCCAAAACCAGGACTTTTCAGGCAATTTGAAAGGGAAAGCATTTTATGAAACATTTTAATCCATAGAATAGAAGGGTTCATAAATTCATGCTAATTCCTACAGGAAAAAAGATAATGATTCCATAAAAAAAAAATCTGTGCTTTAATCTTTAAAATCTGTGACTATGTCACCAATAACAAAAAGGCCTTGCAGATGTGATTGAGTTGAGGGGTTTTAGAAGAAAGCTTTTCTCGGTTTGTCTGGGTGGGCATATCTTATCATAAGGCCCATTATGAATAAAGGAGGAAACCAAGAGGGCTGAGAAAGAGAGTCAAAGATGAAAGTCAAGGCTGGGACAATGAGTCAGAGGGAAGGGGCCACCAGCTAAGGCATAGTGACAGGCTCTGGGAGCTGAAATACAAGGAATGGATGCTCTCCTCACTGTCTCCAGAAGGAACAGTCTGCTGACTTCTTGATCTTTGTTCTCCAAGATTTGTTTCATACTTCTGACCTCCAGAACTTTCAGATCACATATAAATATTGTGTTAAATCACCAAATTCATAGTAATTTGTTATAACAGTGATAGAAATTCCATTCAGGTGAATATAGATGCACTCATAACTGAAGCACAATCCTAATAAATCTTATTAAATAAAAACTCATAGTCATATTAGGGTGAAAGCTGAAAGATCAGAGAGGTAGAGCAGCAGCCACTAGAGACTTCTTACCTCTACAAATCCTTAGACTGAATGAGGGGAGATCCTGTCTCCACCCTGCCTTGTATTTCTGTCTCTACCTCCTGAGTCCTGAGGTTAAAGGCCAGAGTCTAGCAAGTGATAGAATTAAAGATGTAAGCCATCACCACCTGGCCTCTATGGTTAACTAGTGGCTAGCTCTGTTTACTAATCTCCAAGCAAGCTTTACTTGCCAGAACATGAACAAAATATTACACAATACATAAATTTGCACACACACACACACATATACATGCACACACATGCATGCACACACATGACAAGGAAATATTCTCTTTTCTCATGTTAGAATTTTTTACTTAAAAAACAGATAATAATAAAAATAGGAAATTGTTATTTAGCAACTAATACATCCTCATTTTTGGCATTAGTGGATGCTAAATTTAATGAGGGGAACTTTGATGAGAAACAGGATATCTACATAGTCTGAGAGTACCTCTTCAGAAAGCACTTCTAAATTACAGAACTCATAAAGTGCTCATAAATTACAAAAATTTATACTTTTCATAGCAGAGAAAACTAACAGACACTATCTTAACCCAACAATCAAAATTACTATCAGATATTGAGAATAATTAGTTTTCAGTTGTTTTCAGGTAGGTAAACCTGAGAACACAACATCACATCTGAGTTTTCTCACCAGAAATGTAGGACTTCAACCAAAGTACAAGGAAATGTTAGTTAAAAGAAAATATCTAGAGGGACAATTTCAGATCAAAGCAGATTTAAAAGGGGGCCCATTACAATGAAAGCAACGTGGGGGACAAGAATCTAAAGTGTCTATTAGATTCTCAATTTTTTCTTTTGCTTCAAAAGGTGGAAGTGGAATAATGGTTAAGTTCTGTCCAAAGTCTCTAAATTAGATAATAACACTCCATTAATGTTCATTTGCTGTTTTGAGGATCACATTGAAGTTATAGATGAAAATGCTCTTGCTTTTATGACACACACAAAGAAGTATTGAGACACAGAGGAACTTATTTTTTTCAAATTAAAATACTTTAGACTATGTGTAGATATACACAGATAGCGATTGTGGTAAATATAATTTAAAAAATTGGAATTTTTTTGTCAATACTATACATAAATTATCTGTATTAGTTATGAGGAACTTTCTTTATTCTAAAATTATTTCAAAAGGAAAAAATATTTTAAAGGACACGAGGTAAGCCACACAGCACAGTATTGATGCCAGAGAGTAAGTGTGGATTATGGTTTGACATTGTAGGAGCAGCTAGAGAGAACTTAGTGTCACTATTGGAGATTGAGGACCTGGCAAATATGCAGTGAATCTAGAGTAGAAGGAAGAACATTGGGGGCCTGAGTATTGAGCAGAGACCACTCTGTCTGCATTTGCACAGAATATGGCCACCTCTATCTTCACATTTATCTTTTAAGCATCACAAGCACGGACCATGTTCTGCTTCACGGGTTGTCCATTTCTTTCAGTACTAGTTCTGACTACTTGGTCAGATATATGGCTTTCTTCCTGAAGATTTGTACCCTATTTGATGACATCAGTGTAACTTTGAAGCTTGGGAATGAAGGCTGCTTTCTAAAGAATCCTCTGGTCAATGACTGACACCAGCATCACTTACTCTTTAACCCAATGTGTCAAAAAGTAAAGCTTTCATGGGGCTCTCAAGGGAGATCACTGGAAATCTTGAGTCTTCAGACTTCATGGAGGAAGAACCAAAAATATCATCAGACAATGAAAGGGAAGACTGTGGGAGACCAAAGGAGTCTAGATTTGCTTACTCAGGATACAGCCTGAAATAGGATGACTGAATTCCAGGGCAAGTATTTCTCAACTCAGTTATTGATTGACTGGGGGAGCATAGCAGTGAGTCAGCAATACTTGAGTGAGGACATTCATTAGAAAGAAGGGTCCTACTGTTCACTGAAGATCTACCTCATGCCCAAACAGAGAAGGGTAATATGTATGCACAGCTGCTCCATGCAAGACTTTTAGTCATCTCATACTTCTATTCACCTCTTTCAATTTTATTTTTCAATTCATTGAAAACAGTAATTCAAGGAGTTTTTTTGTTGTTGTTAAAATTCTCACATTCTTTACATTGATTGGTTCTCACATTATGCTTTTAAGCTTGCCCTTTTGAGACGTTGAGGAGATTGAGACTTGAGAATATTATCAAGCTATGCATGGTGGTACATATCTATAATCCAGGCACCCAAGAAGCTGAGGCAAAGGAATTGTGTGCTCAAGGCCAGTCTGACTACATAGTAAGAACATGTGCTATTTGCGTGTGTGTGTGTGTGTGTGTGTGTGTGTTCAAATTGAGTATTCAGGGAAAGATTCACATGTGGTGAGAGGCTGGGAGGAGTGGATCTGGAGTTCGAATAGTAAGCAAACAAGAGCTGAAATGGAGGGACTTGGTGACAATGTGGAATGACACCAAAATAAAGAACTTGCTTTCATATGGCTCAGTCTGTCTGGTGTCATCTTCAAAGAAACATACTTTAGAAAATCAAGAAGTGTCTCTGTGTAATAGGGAGGTCACCTGTATTTCTTGAAGGAGAATCAAGTCTCAGGTTGACCTTTACTTAGTGTTTGGTGACTAATTGTCTCACCTTTAAGGAAACAAAAAAGGTTTCTTAATGTTGGAACTTTGGTGGTGGGAACGAGGAGAGGCAGGGCCAGGTGATCATCTCACTCAGAGGTCTTGGGTCTTCTGCAGTTGAAAGGATAAAGAAGAAGGAGAGCTGGTGAGGGGAAGTGACCTGATGTTTGGCTCCTGTAGCACTTGAGAAGAGATGTATTTCTGCAATGTTGTGAAGGCTCTGTGACAGGGCTGGAACCTGGACGCCTGTAGAGAGTTGTGAAAGGCACCTTTGATACTGGCATGAAACAGTAGTTTCTTACATCCTGTTTATGTTGGATAAACATATTGTTAGTGGCTTGTAGAGAACAAATCAAACAATGACAGAGGAAGTTAGGAAGTAAGACTTGATGTCACTCTTTTTCTATAGATACACAAATTTAGGAATTCTTTCATGGTCCAGTTGGAAGAGGAAAAAGGAACAATAATTCAATAGGCAGCTAGTCAGCTTGTCTCCCTAACCCCAGCAGACGTGAGTTTAGAGTTGGCATTGCCATTTTGGTCAGTACAGCATAATAACATCGAGGGTTGACTTTCAACCCTGCCTCTTCTCAAGGCATGTAACCACGAGACAGTTATTTAATTTCTCTGATCTTTTGTATCTTCATTAAGTGGGATTACCTCAGAGGGCTATGATGTGGGGAAAAAAAATAGGTTAACATTTGAAAACCACTTGGGATATTGCCTGACACATTATAAGCCTTAGAGAATTGTTTGTTTATAATTTCTAACTCTAAATTGATTTAGAAAAGGAATGTACAAGTTCTTGCTAGAGTTAGGAAGTATATTTATGCTGAGGAAATCATAGCAAAGCCATTAGATTTGTGAAGAGAAGGCTGTTGGTGACCTTGATGAATGCAAGATGACTTAAGGACAGAACCATGAGTGATTAAAGGCCTCTTTCACACATTCTTTATGAAGGGTAGGTGGGAGAAGGAGTAGCTAAGAGGAGAAGATGTGAATTGCCAAGAGGACACGAAAGCTCCTGCAGAGATTCTCCTGCTGGCACCAAAGATCGCTTTTCACCTCTTGTTTTTTTTTTTTTTTTTTTTTTTTCTATTTCCCCAACCTGCCAATAAGCAAAATCCCAGCTGTGCAACCTCTGCTCCGAGGCCAGGCCTCAGCAGAATCCAGCCATGCTGTGGACAATCCTGGCTGTTTACAGTAGCTCAAGGGCTTACAGACTAGAGCAGAAAATTGCAGACACCTCTCAGATGATTTACAAGGAACCCACTTTCGAGGTCAGATTCACAAATATCCTATTAGTTTATGATTTTACTGACAGCACATACTCCTAGAGAGATAGACTCTTCCAGTTCAGTGCCCACATAAAGGCATGCACTGTGAGTACAGAGGAAGAAATCCGGAGAACAGCTGTGTGGTATGAGCCTAAAGATCTAGGGTGCTCTGGGTACATACTGTTGCCAGATGTTGAACATGTGTTACATGTGGGTTTTGCACAGATTTGAAGTATATACACATTATGTAATAATTGTAATACATAAAAAGACAGTTTTCTATAGAGTAGCCAAGTCTAAGAGAGGCTTAGTAACTTTCCAGAAACAGTGAGGTGCTTTAGCCAGATTTGAACACTTTTTATGGGTGCATGTATATCTGTATGACCATGTGCATATATTTATGTGCATGCATGCATGCATGCATGCTCATGTGTATTAAGGTTCTTGTGCATGGAATAGGGTCTATGGGAATATGTATGCTCATATGTTTGGAGGCCCAGAAGACAACCTCAGGAGTAGTTACATAAGCGCAGTTGACCTTAATTTTTAAGATTGGTTCTTTCACTTGGTTGGAACCTTGCAGTTAGGCTGTAGCCATTGAACCCCAGAGCTCTTACTAATCAGAGCTGAAATTGCCATCACATGCCATTGTGCCTGGTTTTTATATGTGGATTCTGGGAATCAAACCCAAGTTCTCAAGCTTGCAAATCAAATATGTTACCAACTGAACTATTTTCCCAGCCTTGGATTTTTTTTTTTTTTTAACCGTTACTCTATTTATTTTCTGTCTTTTCTGTTTTAAGCTCCGGCTTCCAAAATGTGGTCTTTTACTCAGTGTTGAACTGGCCAGTTCTACTAGGGTCAAGTTAAATACTAACTCTAGTTCTGTGAATTATGACCATTAAATCAAAGGAAGCACAAGAATCTTTTTTTTTTAATTCTTAAGATATAACTGAATTGTCTAAATGAAAAGAGGATTCTTCAGATAATTTATTTGTATAGACAGGTTGGGGAAGCCCTACAGAGGGCTACATGCACAGTCCCCAAACTGATTTTTGTTCTTTCCAATTTTATAGGGAAGAAGGATGTGTCAACTGTAATCCTTTTCTGTTATCATCCATTCTCCGCCTCAAGAAAGAAAAAGGAAAAAAAAAAAAAAAAAAAGAAAGAAAGAAAATGGAGAAAGCTGTTCTGAAGGGGCTGAGAGGAAGAGATGGAAGTTAAAATCGCATACTTTCAAATGTACCTATTGTTCCGAAACAATTCTGGTGTGTGCTTGGCTGTACCATGCAACAGGAGACATGGGTTTAGCCTGAGATAGAAGGGAGTCTTATATTTCCCTGGAGGACTGGAACTCTTGGCTCTGCTTGATGCTCTGGTGGTAAATGCTTGGACAGCCATTCATTCAGCCTTGATTGTAGAGAGAAAGAGCTAGATCAGGCAACTTTAAATGATACCTTTCCTACTGACATTCTGTGACTGTGCTACTTGGTGGTCCCGCACGGCTCAGTCAGCCAAGAGTGTCTTGTCTCTCATACTCTGGGGAGGTGAAAGAGAGGAGTAGGCAGAGGAGAAAAGAAAACAGTCAGCTCCTGCTCTGGACCCTGAGCCCTGCCTGGTGTGGACTCATCAATGCCTGCAGGGTGGGAGGTGGGCCAGGGCTGCAATGATGAGGGATCAACAACGTGATATTTCTCTGGCGACAGAACTCTTCAGTGCTGAAGCAAAGTAATTGAACTTAATGTCCAAACACAAATCCAGTCCATAAATCCAGGTGCTGTCTATTGGAAATTTCAGAATGGCTCTGCCTTCTTTAATCTTATCTCTGCCAGACAGTTACTGTGTTCTTGATATAATTAGAGTGATAAAACAATGTGCTACAACTGCTGGTTTCTATCATGGCATCGCTGCTGTTGACTTAAATGACAAGGTAATAATTTTATAAGAGGCCCTTTATTTTTATTTCTCTCTCCATTGTGGATGGGTGTTTTCCAAATGGAGGACCATATCTTTCCAGATAAGCTCACCAGACACCAGACACACAAGGGCTCCTTCATTCATTGCCATTTAGTCAAGTATCTACATGTCCCAAGGGGCAGCTGCAATTGTTTTAGTAGTTAAAATAATAGGAACAGCTAGGGATTTTTAGAACCTTAGCACATTTCCTGCAGAGCTGGGTGATTTATGTATCTTCAAAAGTTAACCCTGGAGGGAACAAACTATCTTTTTCACCCAAGAAAATGCAGTGATATTTCTCATCTATTTCATGAGAAAGACTTAGTTTGTGTACAGCCTGTGCCCATGAGGGCACTGTCCAAGTGGATATATAAAAAGATAGACATTCCTGACCTTTGGCAGGTCAGACCAAAATGATCTAGAAAATAATGTTAGACAGGAGGAATGGAAGTTGAAGACCTAAAATAAGTTTAGTTTGAAACCAAAAAAGCATTTGGAGTCCAAGGACAAACTCAAACCATCTTTGGAAATGCAAAGAGCCCAAGACTCGTGTCTGGCTCTAATTTGCACTTCTCTGGGAAGGCACTTTGGTGGGATCCCACATTCCAGCCAGACAGTCACGGTCTCAGAGTGACAAAGCCCCAGAGCTGACACTTCAGCACTGGAGATTCCAACACTTTCTTGTCAAGAATAAAATTTGGTGCAAAAATGCAATGTTTAATTATTTGCAGATACTACTGAGCAAGGTTCTTCAGAAACTGGGTGACTGCTGTGTGTTTCTATGAGAGATTTCCCCAGCACCCTTTAACCCTACTGGCTGCAGCAACAGGGTAGAGTCATGTAACTTATAGACAAGAGGAACAATAGTCTTCCTTTAATCAACCCCCCCCCCACGCACATACCCCAGTTATTTCAATGCTGGATAATTTTGAGCATCATTCCATATGGTCGGCTTGCTACTCTTCCATGAGAGAGCTGGCAAGATGCAATCTTTAATGTGCCAGACATATATAAAAATGTACAAAATGTGTAGAATGTGTAGAGAGCCAGAGACAACTGGTGATTCATGTTGGAGAATTCAAAAGGCACAGTCTTACCTTTTCATCCTGATTTCCTATACTGGCTTCCTGATAGCCTGTTTCTATGTATCAATGAGGAAGTTAACTTTGTAAATGAAAAACGGAGAGGTTGCATACTTCTTTTCCCCAGGGATAAAGGTGGCTCTCTATAATCAGAAGTTTCTCTGTCTTGCCTAGCTGGTCTCATAGCCATTTAGTCCAAAATAACCACACAAAGGCTTATATTAATTATAAACTGCTTGATCCATCACTCAGGCTTATTACTTGCTAACTTTTATAGTTAAGCTAAGCCATGATTGTATTTCTGTTTAGCCATGTGGCTTGGTACATTTTTCTCAGTGCAGCATTCTCATCTCCCTCTACTCTGTTCTTCCTCTTTCCAGAAGGCACTAACCCTAACCCTAACCCTTCCTGATAAGCCAAAAGGCACATAGGAAGTATGGGTGGGACTACCAGCTTAAGAAAATTCTGAGGACAGAAAGAAGAGACAGATGCCAGAGAGCCAGAGAGAGCTGCCACAGACATGATGAGGAGACGGCAGCAGACACAGAGGAAAGAAGCTGAAATATTGCTATGAGAAAAGGTACTGAGCCGTGTGGCTGAATAAGATGGGTTGGGTTCAGATGAAGGAGTTAGCAAATTATATGCCTGGGCCCTAGGTCAATCAGCATAAAATAATATAACCTGAGGGTGATTATTTGAGGAAAAGCAGGACCGGAAAGTCCAGCCCAGAACCATTTACAACAAATGGTGCCGAACATGGATTACTCACATCCACATAAAGCCTGAGAAAGATTAAATAGGGTTCCAGAGCACAGAAACAGAGACAAAAGAGGCTTTCAAATTGTTTCTTTGGAGTGGGTCATAGTACAGAGATGCCTAGGTGTTTGGGTTTGAATTTTAAAATGGCAGGTCTGAGGCAGGCAGCTTAAACCAAGACTGGTTCCCAAAGTCTCACAAAAGACTCTGTATAGGAAACACAGACACTAAGACCAACAATCAATAAGTGGGATCTCCTGAAGCTAGGAAGCTTCTGCAAAGCCAAGGACACTGTCAATAGGACAAAATGACAGCCTACAGAATGGGAAAAGATTTTCACCAACCCTACAAGTGATAGAGGACTGATCTCTAAGATATATAAAGAACTCAAGTATCTAGAGCCCAAAACCTTGAATAACCCAATCAAAAAATGGGGTACAGATCTAAAAGAGGGAATTCTCAGCAGAAGAACTACGAATGACTGAAAGGCACCTGAAAAAGTGCTCTTCATCTTTAGCCATCAGAGAAATACAAATCAAAACAACTTTGAGATACCACCTACTACCTGTTAGACTGGCTAAGATAAAAGGCACAGATGACAGCCTATGTTGGAGAGGATGTGGAGCAAGGGGAACACTCCTCCATTGTTGGTGGGAGTGTAAGCTTGTTCAACCACTTTGGAACGCAGTATGGCAGTTTCTCAGAAAATTGAGAATCAATCTCCCCAAGGACCCAGCAATACCACTTCTGGGTGTATACCCTAATGATGCACAGTCATACTCCAAAGGCATTAACTCAGCTATTTTCACAGCAGCATTATTTGTAATAGCAAGAACCTGGAAACAGCCTAGATGTCCCTCAACTGAAGAATGGATTAACAAACTGTGGTACATCTACACAATGGAATACTACTCTGCAGTAAGAAAAAAATGATATCCTAAAATTCGCAGGCAAATGAATGGATTTGGAGAATATTCTCCTGAGCGAGTATCACAAACTCAGAAAGATAAGCAGGGGATGTACTCACTCATTAGTGGTCTCTAAACAAACAAACAAGAAAAAAAGCCAAACATGCCCAAGCTGCAAACCACAACCACTGAACAGCTTGGGATCAGAAACACCCTGGACTGACTCTTCGGATCCCACTCCACCTAAAGGAACACCTGACTCACTCTTGAGGGAGGGGGACAAAACTGGATTTGCCAGGAGTGGAGACTGAACTAAGCATTATTGGGTCAGTGGAACCATGGGACTGTCTGCTGCCTGCCCAGGGAGGGGATGGGGAGTTGCAGAGAAGAAAAATGACCTGATGTGGTGGGAGGGGAAAGGGACATTGAATAAAGATATACAGGGATGGAAAAAAAAATTCAGAGGGAAAGCTGAACACAAAGTAAACATATGTGCAGCAATCTTATTTGCATTATCACCCTTGATAAATCATGCTTAAGATTTTTATCTTCTTTATAGTTATTGTTAACTTATCAGCATTTTAAATTCATTTGACTGTTTTTCTTGATAAATACAAAATAAATAAAGAAGGGGAAAAAAACCCAAGGAGTGCTATGATATAGCATATTGTTTCAATTATAAGTTTAGCTATACCAAAATATCTGTGGCTAGGTTATATATCTCATAGCTTTGGAAACTTAAAATCTAGGCAGCCTTGGCTCTAGTAAGGACCCTGCTAGCTACATCACAACATGGTGAGTGGCATTCTGGTAGGAGCTTATTCGAGGTGAGTCACAAGTTGAGACAAAAAGTCAAAGCAAACTGAAGACAAGCCAGACTTACTCTAGTTTTTTTTTGGCCACCCTTTTGTAATAACTAACAAGGTTCCTACAAGAACTACATTAGTCTCTTCGAAAGATGATGCCTCAAATAGGTTCCCACCTTTTAAAGGTGCTGCCCTTCAGACAATTATAAGGATTCCCTGCATTTAGTAGCCACATGGTGAGATAAGTATTCCTGGCATGTAGTGGCCACCTGGTAAAGCTAATTAGGCATGGGCAGAACATGCTTTGTGGAGGAGTCTCCCCTAGGCGTGGCTACGTAAATCCATGTCCACCCATTCTCTAAAAAACCCTCCATGTGGAAATCTCTTTCTTTTCTCTTCTGCTTCTCTGCCCTTCTACTCACCTGGCAACTCTCCTGAATAAATTCTTGTGTGGTGCTGGTAGTGTGTGTGTCTGATTTCACAGGCGAAACCAACAACGCAAAGGACCACATTTTGAATATACAAGGATTATACTTCTACCCCAATTAAAATGAAGAAAATAGGGCTCGTCTACCCATCCATTCATTTATCTACTTAGAGATATTTGATATAATATATGCAGAATAAAAGGCAGAAAAATACTTTAAGCAAAATATTTATTTAAAATTAATAAACTAAAAAATAACATTGTAAATTGTTTGTGGGCATAAATGTAGCCACTTGAGCAAATTTGCATGGAAAGGAAAAGCCACAAAAATTTAGATAGTAAATATCTGGGAAACAGAAAGAGGAACAAATATAGTTAAGGTGTGGATCATTGCCTACTTCTATTGTGTAATGTTTTGTTTCTGTTAAAAATGAAATGAATAAAATATGGAAAATGTTAAGAAAAAAGAAATAAGCTGCTTATAGTGGAGTTAAGGAGTATGTTCTCACAGGCCAAAGGGAACAGAGTCAAAGATTGATTCTTAGTAGAAGCAGCATTTTCTTGGATCAGCTGTGTTTGCTGGAGGCAAGCAGAGGCTTGACTTTTTTTAAAAATTAATTAATTAATTAATTGAGGATTAAACACAATTGGCAAATTCTTAACCAAATTAAACAAAAAAAGGGAAGACCTACTTCATCTGCCAGGAGTGGTGGCTGAACTAAGCAATATTGGGACAATTGGACATTGGGACTGCCTGCCGCCTGCCCAGGGAAGGGATGGGGAGTTGTGAAGAAGAAAGAATGACCTGATGTGGTGGGAGGGGGAAGGGACCTTGAATAAGGATATACAAGGATAGAAAGTGTGACTTCTTTGTTCATGATAATAATAATAAAGAAAGACAAAAAAAAAAGAAAAAGATAAAATAAAAGAGACATTTGTATAAGAAAAAGAAAAAAAAAACTAGAAATGGAAAGGCAAACATAACAGATATGAAATTCCAGAAAATCATAAGAACATATATTATAAATTTGTTTCAATACATTGAAGAATCTGAAAAATCTGATGAGTTTTTAGGTAGCAAAATTAAGCCTAAATTCAATGAATGATTTTAACAAATGCATACTTTGCAACCTGCTTGAAATACTAATAAAATACTCCATACTAAAAATAAAAAACAGCAATAACAGAAACAAACACAAGAAAATAAGGACTTACTACAGAATTCTACTATAATTTTAAAAACTAAGACATATCATATAATTCCATAAAACTTAAAAAATAAACAAAGCCTTAAAAAGTTACAAAGCCAGTGAAACCCTGATCTTAATCATAGTATTTCTTTTTTCTTTTCTTAATTTCTGTATATATATATATATATATATATATATATATATATATTGTTTGGTGTTTTTATATCATGCATGAAACTCAGTTATCAGATCTCTCCACACCCCTGCCAGAGGCCATCAATGCAGAAGTGAGGCATTGTGTCATTTAGCTATGTTCTAGCCTTGAGTTCTTATGTACAATGACATCTCTCTCTTTTTACTTTTTTTTAAAGCTCACTAATGAGTGAATACATTCCCTCCTTCTCTTTCTGGAATTGTGATACCTCATTCAGGAGGATATTCTTGGGTTTTTTTAACTGTAATTTGTTGATTCAGCCTTAGAGTCAAAAACATTTGTGAATCTTTTAAGAAGAGGCTTTGCTGTCAAATACTTAAATGGAGTTAATGAGCAGCAGATGACAGTGCTTTACTTGGTGATTATATAATCCTTAAAATTCCCCAGAGTGGTAATTGTAGGTCTTACCCATACTTCAGCTAAAAAGCTAAACTTCAGATAGACTAGGAGCTTGGTGGACACCAGCTAGTGATGCCTTTAATCCGTAGCCATATGTTAGCAGATTAAGGGTGTGGTCAGAAACAGAAAGTGATAAAGGGAGCTGGGTGAATTCAGCCACCCTAGTGAAGCCTTTAATCCTTAAACCAAACCTTGGCAGATTAAACATGTGTAGAAACCTCAGTGATGCTGGTCTATTCTTATAGCTGATTCTTCAGCCACAGGTCACCAACATCAATGCCCAAGTCTCATCAACTGTCCCAGTAAAGCAAAGTTTCCTTCAGTATTGACATAATCACAGTTGGTTCTTTTTCAGCTAATTAGAGTCCATACATTCTTAATTCCAATACATGCCATGGATTTCCCTGATGGTCCTTGCTTCCTTCTGAAACTTGACAAACCAGGCCTTTACAATAGAAGTCTGTATTTCTCTCAATGCTCTTATCTTCCAAGTTCCCACAGAACAGTCCATTACCCCCACCATTTCCTAGCCCTAAGTTCCAAACTCTTCTACAATCCTCTCCAAAACAATACACCCAGGTCTGTTAGAGAAATACTCCATTCTCTGGTCAAAATTTCTAGCTTGCTTTATGTTGCTGTAATAAACACCATAACCAAAAGCAACTTGAAGAGTAAAAAATTTATTTTATCTTAAAGTCCATCATCAAGTGAAGCCAGCGCAAGAATTCAAGACAGGGACCTGAAGGCAGGAACTGAAGCAGAGACCAGGAAGCAATGTGGTTGACTGACTTGCTCTTCATGGCTTTCTCAGACTCCTTTTTCTTATGGCTCAGGACAATCTGCCCTGGTGTGGCCTGCTCATAATGGACTGGGCTCTCTTAATCCAAACAAATGCTCCACATAAATCCATCTAAAGGTAGCAATTCTTCATTTGAGATTTTCTCTTCCCAGGTGACACTAGTTTGTGTCAAGATGGTAAAATCTAAGCAGCATAAGTGTAGAAAAAATTCAGTCAAGCACTTGTCTCTAAGATGAGGAGAAAAAAACAGTGACAGGTAACTTACATTATAGCCTTACTTTTTTTGTTAAAAATATAACAAAACATTTAATAACATTCTAAGAAGTGAGTGTATGTGTGGTTTCAACATTCTTCCTGGTTTACTGTATATTTGAATTATTAAGAAAATTCAAAAACTTAGAACTTTATATATGTATATATATATGTTCATTTATATGTGTGTGTGTGTACATGTGTATATGGGTTGACATGTAAGTGTGTTTTCATATGTTTGAGAGCAGATGACAACCTCAGATGTTGTCCCTCAGAGACTAGCCACAATTTACTGAGAATGGTGTCTTATTGACTTGAAAATTGCCATGTTGACCAGACTGACAAATCAGTGAGCCCCAGAGAACATTGTCTCAGCTACCTCAGTGTTAGACTATATTCTAGTCGGCTCTTCCTTCCTTTTTTACATGGTTTCTGGGAACTGAACACAGACCTCACACTTGGAAGCTAATGAAATTATTTCATGAGCTATCTCCCCACTCCTAATGTCCCTTTTAAATTAGTTACACATATAATAGGTTCCATTATAGGATGTTCATAGACATTCCTGTTCTCCCAGTGGCTTGTGAATATACCTCCTTAGCAGGCATAGCTGGATCCAGCTTAGTATGAGGCAGTGTGCTGAATCTGCATGCCAACTAGACTTCTCTAATATGAGTCTTCTAATATGAGTCCGGCACTGTGTTAATATTTTTGTCTCTATGATTTTATTTAAAACCTTTCCCCAATTTTATAGTAGGAACCAATAGCTCTTTTGAACTATGTTGGGATCTTTGCAAAAGACTGGTCTGTGGATCTCATTCCTGAGATAGGTTTGGTGTGGTTGGGCTCTGGCAGAGTTTTATACTCTCCTAGGGATTTTTAGGATAAGTCAGGTTTAAGATCCCTTGAAATAGTTTGCACATGTGTTTCCAAGATCCCTCTGATGTTAAGAATCACCAGGGAAGTTATAAACACATATCCCTGGATCCAAAGACTCAGCAAATTAAGGCAAGAACCTTCTTAATTAAGTAGTTATATGGTCCCTGTAGTTGGACAGCCAGAACAGGACTGGTTCTCCTGGAAGATTCAGGCAGCACATCCTTCCCCGAGTACACACGCCTTTTCTGTGGGTTCTGATTTAAGGCATCTAAAGTAGGTTTTAAAGAACTATCAAAAATAGATTTCTCCAAAAATGATCAGTCAAATGAAGGTATCTTCAGAGTATATGGCATTATTATTATAGATAAATAGAGGCTGGGGTTATAAACTCTAAGACTTTCATGTTGTTTTCACCCTCTTACCTTCTTCTACAGGGAATCATTTGTCATTCTGCAGAAGGGGATTATATCTGTGTTAATTCTGGTCTACTTTCTTATGCCAGTATACTCCAAGGTTATGAACCTTCTTATTCATGGGTGGAAACACAAGCTATGAAACTCAGCCCTTGGGCTAATGTAGATGGTGTTTCCACCTAGCAATAAACCTCACGTAGGCAGTCTATGGTCTAGGATAGCACTTCAGGGAGTGGGAGTGAGAGAGAGAGGCTATGTATCATTTCTCCCTATTGGCATGTGTGTGTGTGTGTGTGTGTGTACGTGTGTGTACACATGCACATCTTTATGGATGTGTGTTTTAATGAAAAGGCTTGTATGAAACATGCTGAACTTCTTATGTGGTGACAGGAAGGAGGAGTTGAAGAAAATCATACCTTTTACAATGCTCACTTTTATTTCAAACCTCTTTCTGTCATATGATGTCAACATGAAACTACATTTTCCAAAATGTGTTCTGAAGAACATGCATCTGTTTAGGGGAGGGCTGTTATGGGATCACTGTAAATATTCTAGTGTAAAGATACAGCATGCTTTTTTTGTGCAACCCACAACCCTAACCCCCAAGAAGCCTGTAGTCACCAGGCATCCTGCAGTATGACTGATATGCTACAGTGATAGAATCCATCTTTGCTATAGGGACATCTTATAACTTTGCAACTGTCATGTTCTCAGAACACATTTTGGGAAACAACATCAGGAACTGTCATACACACCTTCAGACTCTCCATGAATCTTCTTTGCAGTCAGAACAGACTTGAATTATTTTAACATGTATATATCTTGGCTTTGTCTCAGACAAACATAAGCAGACAGTTGTGTATTTAGGGAATCTCTTAATATGGTTCTGATGGGCAATTGTTTAGAACTGTTGGTGTAGAAAACAAACTGTGAACTTGGTCTTTGGCCATGACCATTTCTGCACAATCCTAGGCTGTTTCCCTTCATGTCTCTCCCTACTTGAGTTTATCAGGCAGCATCAATGCTCAGTTTTCTTTTGGTCACTGAAGCAGTATGGCTGTTTGACTCATGCTTAGTCATTTTCCTGAATAGTATTGTTATTTTCAAATTTCTCTGCCTTCTTTGTGAGAAATCCCATGATTAGTCTAGTCTCAACTTGTTTTCTGTTTTGAATGCACCATGATGTCTTCTTCTCCAATTACCTTCTTTATCCCATCTATATATTCCGTTCTTAATGGAGGTGGTAGAATGTAAGTTTATGTGCCCAGGTTTTAGATGGTAACACCCTCAAGTTTGACCTCAAATCACATGTCTCTTCTCCTTTTTCTTTTTCTGGAGTGCTGAGAAATTGCACCACAATACCTTATATCCACACAAAGCTAGGCAAGTGCTCCTTCACTAAGCTATGTGCTTTTCTCATTTTTTTTACCCTTTTCATTTAAAAAAGTAATATAAATACACACCTTGAGTGGATTCCATAAGAGTGTGTGAAATAATTCAAATGTCTGGCAAGACCACAAGTGGAGGTGGTAGCAGTGATTTCTATTCTTGTCTTCTTTAGATTTAAGTTTCTTAATGAGAAGAATCTTTATTAATTTTCTTTATTAATTTCATCATTTGAAATATCTCCTCTTTAAATAGTGCCCTGCACTATCTAGCTACTCCATCATGATTCAATAAAGGAATAAATATGGTAGCCAACAGAGGTTATATTCTATGCCTGTCATTTTGCATCTTTAAATAGTACCTCATGAGGTTAATGACATCTGGATTCCTGCTTTGACATTTTTCTGGCCAGGTTACTTATTGCCTGCAGAAACTCAGTTGCAGTGTATCTTCCTCAAATTCACTGTCTTTGGGAAATTTGAATTGTTATTAGTGTGTGTGTGTGTGTGTGTGTGTGTGTGTGTGTGTGTGTGTGTGTGTGTGTGATGTGCTCCACAGGACATGTGTGGAGGTCAGAGGAGAACTCTGGATTTAGTTCTGACTTTCTGCCTATACTTAGATTCTAGAGGTTGGACTCACTCAGGTCACCAGACATGGGAGGCAGATACCTTGACCACTGAGCAATCTTGCCAGCAATCCCAGTCTGTCTTTTTAAAGATATAAGAAATAGTAACACTTTATTGTAGGATGACTCTCTTTCACCCTAGTTTTTCTCCATATAAATAAAAGAATGTATATAATCTATATGCTTCAAGTGAAAATCTTCATTCTTCTCAGTCAGGTCACATATTGACATTTGATCTATGTATTAGTTACTCTCCTCCTTGCTATTACAAAAGACCAAACAAATGCAACTTAAGGAAGCAAGACATGGCTCATGGTGACTCATGGATTGCAGCAGGTACAGTCCATTGTGGCAGGGAAGGCATAGTGGTGGCGGTGGCTCTATTTGTGACAGCAGTGTGAAGTAACATTGCATCTACAATCAGGAAGCTAAAAGAAATGGATGTTAATTGCTCCTCCACACTTTTTATTCAGTGTGGATCCCAGATGTAAAGTGGTACTGCCTACATTCAAGGTAGGACTTCTTTCTTCTGTTAATCCTCCCTGAAACACCATAAAATTCATAAATGTGTCTACTAGGTGATTCCAAAGAGTCAAGTTGCCAATAAAACAAACTTGAGAGACTATATTGACACAGAAAAATTCTGTCCCTTTGTTTTTGTTTTTCAAAATCGATGATAACAATGATATTGCCAGTTATGAATGCCAGGGACACTATATAGCGATAACTTACTGAGTACAAACCAACAGAGGAGAAGAAAAGAAACTTGGAAATAAGGGCAATAAGTAGCATTGTGCTCATGGTGTGTACTAAGTTCCTGAATCCAGCTGTGCTGAAGTTCTCTTTTGATTACAATAATCTCATTTACTAGTTCAAAAATCCCCCTCTGAGACCAGTTTGTGGTGTCTACCACTGGTCATTAAGTACTTCTCCATATAGGGTTCATGGACACTAACATGGATATTTGTCTTCCTTTCTGTTCTTCCACACTTATTTGAGTCATAGACCAATGACCCTCTCTCAGAATCATCCTAGCATTAAGAATGATGATAACTGTCATTTATTTTAAGGAAAATCTCTTGCCTCCCCCACCAGATGGAGTATGACTATGAATTAAGAGTCATACCTGGATCATGCATCTTTGATTCAACAACCACACCCACCACAGGGTCTGGAAAGGGCTCAAGAGCTACTGACAACTCTTGATTTATATTTTTAGATAACTCTCCTTTCAAAATTTCACCAGAGATAGCATCTTCTTAATTAGAGCCATTAGCACCCAAAGTGTGTTTGCAGAGTCCACTCCCCTTGGGTGATTTTAAGGCCATGAAGTGCAGGCCTTCATTAACAGCTCTGGAGATGCAGTTGTTCTGCCCTCATCCATGGGTTACAGTAATAGGTGGCACAGGAGAAATATAACTTGAGACCTTACTAATTGTTCTTGCTTTGCTGAGACACATTATGTCTGTGTATGACTGAAGGGCAATGGGACAGAACTGGAGTGATCCCTTAAGGAAGCTAACAGAGTCAATTACTTTGGCCCTTTGAATTGCTTTTGGAACAGACCCTTTTCCAGCATTATAGGAAGTAGCCCTTAGCACTCCTTTTTGATGGGTAGATGAATAAATCTAAAAAGAAGTTTTGGGGGCTTGTTTCATGCTGTATTAGGAATCATCTCTCTCTCTCTCTCTCTCTCTCTCTCTCTCTCTCTCTCTCTCTCTCTTTCTCTCTCTCTTTTCCAGAACCATTGATAGCCACATAATCTCCTAGGGCTGGGCTTTGAATCTAAATTAACAAATGATACATATGTTTTGTAGTCAGCCTTACCTTCAGCCAAGATGGTCATGAGACCTGTCACAGGTCTCCCAGAAGTAAGCATAGCTCATCCACATATGTGAATGCCACTAGGTCAGGTCCCTGGCTAGAGAAGCATTACACGGGGGACCTTCATCATGACATTTGCTCACCATCCCTGACCTCCTAAATCATCTCCCCATTTCCTATCAAATGCAAGGCACTGTGGCTTCAGGATCACTGTGGCTGCAGAAAAGGGGTATTTCCTACTGTCCTTTGTCACCATGGTTTGTTGATCTAAAGGTAAAGATATTATTATTTAGCAATGGATCTCAACCTGTAGAAAGGTGTTTGGAAATAAAATTCCTAAATCTTAAGGAGATTCTTTCCTTGCCCAGTTTGTGAAAAGATGAGATGTGGTACGTGGTTTTGTTAGAAAGAATTTAGAAGGGCTGACAGCCTCTAAATGTCATTCTAACTATAAACCCAAAGTATCTAGGGGCCCAAGACCCAAGGAAGAAAAGAGAGAGAGAAGGGGTCTGCAAAGAGATGGTGATGAGATAAGCTGCCTCTTGTAACAAGAGCAAAATGCTGCTCCAAGGTTCCATCCCAGAGGTGGAATGGGGCACTCAGTCTCAGCTGGAAGGCTGTAAAGAAGTCTGTGCACTCCAGGAGGATTGAGAAATCTACTTTCATTTCCCTCTGCCTGCCACCATCCCCATAACTGTCACCCAGCCTGCTTCCCCGACAGCCACTGATTTTACACACTATGAGCTCACTGGACTACTTTTCTTTGCTTTCTTTGTATTTTATCTTTTTGCTTAGTATTGGATGAAATAAATGCAAGGCCCACTCAGAAGCTGGATGGAGGTCATGCAGTGAAGTGAGAAGAATACAGGGAGACTGACACTGGTTTTATAGGTGTGATAGATGTCAGAGCATGTAGATACACCATCCAGGAGGATGGGCTCATAGGGCAGCATTCTGCTCTGGGCTTCTTGTTATAAGAGACAGCTTATCCCATTACCATCTTCTTGAAGATCCTCTCTCTCTTTTCTTCTTTGGGTCTTGGGCTCCTAGATACTTTGTGGTTACGGTTAGAATGACATTGAGGGACTGTCAACCCTTCTAAACTCTTTCCAACACAACCATGTACCAAGAACCAGATCTACAATTGTCCAACTCTCTTTCTCTTCTTCCCCAGATCTTGCAGAAGGATGGGCTTCCATTTTCTGACCAGGGAGGCCTTTGCTGACTCTTACGTTTCACAGTATCCAGAGGCTTTTTGTCTCCTAATTATGGGCTTGTTCTGTGGTGTGTGTATGGACATTCATACATCTTGACATGTGTGCATGCTAGGGAGGGGGCGGCAATAAAGGGTTATATTAGACAAGCCTATATTCCACCTCATGGATTGAACTCCTTTTTTCTGTGTCCTAATTGACTCTCCAAGCTTATAGTAGTCAATCATTTTGAGAGCTGATGATCAAGCATTTCTAGTAAGCAAGCAAGATAGTCTTTCCTGGATCTATTCTTCTTAGTGATTGGGGTCCACCAGTACTGTTTTTTCTCATTCATGAAGATGGTGGCTCATAGGCAAGAGACAAAAAAATCTGCCAGAAGTTAGGACATTTATGGAACTCTTTTATGGTGCTTCTCCTGGGACTACAGTGTTTATGTCTTCTTCTTTATTCTAAGGTGCCGATCCATAGGATCCTTGCTATTTTCAGATCAAATGTCTTTTCTAGTTCTTATCGGTAGTAACAATGTTTAAAGTGTGCTTAACCTTTGTGCTTCACCTAATATTTCTCTTTTGTGTGTGCTACTGGGTTGAGCATCTCAGTCAGGAACTTTTAGTTTGGCAGAGCTGAGAATCTGAGTTTGTCAGTGTATACACACCTACTGTATGCTCCCTGACAGCCTGAACTCAATCTTAGAAGTGTATAAAACTGAACAAAGGCTCTACTTCTGAGAAGGGGATTACTTAGCTGGGGATGGAGAGAAGTCACCCTGAGATGCACGGCTCATCCCATTTCCCTGAGGATTGTATCATTGCATACTATAGAGGCTTTGGGGCTCTCCTTGACAGGGGAGTCACTAGCCTCATCTATCTATAGAAAGAAAAAAAAAGTGACAAATTGAAAGTGGAGACAGAGACTAATGGGTAGGACAGTATATTGTGCTCATATCTGCAGTCATATATTAGGGCCACATGGAAGTTTTCTTGGGACAGAAAATGGCCTATGCACCTATTTCAAGCTAAGCTCTACCTTCCCCAGAAAATGTTTTGTTACTATTATATCTGGAGCATGAATGCACATGAGTCTCTTGGTGTGGAGCCACAACCTGGCAAGAGACTTTATATCCCAACCATATGCTTTTATATGGCTGGCCAGGAAGGAAGGACATATTCCCAGTTCTTTCCTGGGCAGAGAAATTATGACTCGTGTGTGTGTGTGTGTGTGTGTGTGTGTGAGAGAGAGAGAGAGAGAGAGAGAGAGAGAGAGAGAGAGAGACTATTTCTGTGAGCATAGGCAACTGACATCCATGTGCATATCTGATGTGATGCAGAATGATTTATTCTTAAAGGCTGTGAACCTAAGTCAGGGATGAAATTCAGTTCTTTGCTGTGCTTTTGTTTGGATTGCTTACATTACACACATTCTTGATTTTGAAGTGGCTTCTCTTCTGTCACCA
Organism: Sigmodon hispidus; assembly: GCA_004025045.1. NCBI lineage: Eukaryota > Metazoa > Chordata > Mammalia > Rodentia > Cricetidae > Sigmodon > Sigmodon hispidus. The sequence goes on from PVIH01002455.1 coordinate 129,953, forward strand.
GCCACTTTCTTGCTTCATTCTACCTCTTCGAATGATTTTCTTTTAGTTTATTCTCTGTGCTTTCCTGCACACCACATTCTCTAGTTCTCAGGCACATAAACACTGGCTTGTTTTGTTTTTTTGCTAATCACAATTGGCTTTCAGGATGCACAAGGCAGGTGGTGAGTCAGACTGCCTTTACCAATGTCTACCTCTCCTGCCTGTCTGCCTGACTCTTGGAAAACCCTAGCATTTAGGGATTAGCCCCTCATGGCTGTGCTCATGTTCTGTGACTTTGTATCATGCTAGGGCTGATTGTTCTGATGGGGACAATCAGATTATCCTCTGTCTTGGGACCATATGACTTGGAAGGGATAATGGAGAATGAAGCTGAGCAGACTCTGCTGACAGTGCTGGACAGAGGAGGTTCATCATAAACTCTTGCCACTGAAACAGCTGCTGCAGCTGTGGGCTCCTGTCCCTGCCAGGCTAGGCTGGCACAGAGAACAACATTCCTGCCACACTACCCACTTTGATGCTGTTTCAGAATGGATTCTGTTACATTCACCCCAGAGGCTGATGCAGTAAAAGTTTATTTCTTATTTAATCAATGAATGGTGATTGGGTAGCACTGTACAACTGACCTTCTTCTGGTGACTTCCATCAGGTGGACATGACATCTGGAATGTGTGGCTACCAAAGTTGATTTTGAAGGATGATGGTAGGAACATACAGAACAGTCCCTGCATGTCCCACATCATTTCTGCACTGGAAATGCATGACTATTTGGTGAGTTGTAGAGAGCCGCGTGAGGCTGCACCTTAAAGATGGCACTGGCTTCCGACTTCTACCTTCCAGTCGGTGAGGTTCCTCAGTGGTAAACAACTCCATATATGGTTAAGGGTAAAGATGTGGCTTGCTTCTGCGTACCTAGACCTATTGGCGGTGCCCACGTTGGGCTGCCCAGAGGGTATTTAGCTAAGAGCGGGGTTCCCCCCCCACCCCCTGGGGTCAGAAGTCAGAAGATTGTTAAAGGTACCTGAATAAAACTGCTGAAAGAAGAGCCTGGCATTGTGTCTTTCTTGTTGGCGAGGTTGCACGCGACAGTGAGTAATACCTCTCTTGCCATGTGCTGTTCCTTAGAAGACCAGAAAAAAGAAACAACTAACTGGTATAAGATTTCATGTGAAGAGTGGTGCTCTCACCATAAATATTTTAAGACCAACTGAGTCTTCAGAGCCAAAGAAGATACAAGATGAAAGGCATTATCTTGTTTGAACTCAAAGACAGTCACTGATGTATCCTACCTCACCTTTGGTTGCCCCAAGGATAGAAAAAATTCAATCCTTTATAGCCCCCAAATCAACCAGAGATTAGCATGCTGCAAGAGGTAGGGGATGGTTTTCTAGTGAAATTTTCTCTCTGCTTGCACAGGCCTAGAGTCACTAGATAGACATCAAAACTTAAAGTTAGAGAGGAAGTGGGAACTCTGGTAGGCAGGGACCCTGACCAGAGAGCACTGAGGAGCATGAGACTGTAGAAACTGCAGGTTTGCAGCAGGGGAGCTCCATGGCTGGCAGCCTGAAACAGACAACCTTGCTGAGGCCTCAGGCCAAGTGGGAATCCTAGGAGAACATTTCTCAGCTGGAGTCCAAGCACAGGTTTAAAGGACCACATTAGATTCTCAAGTGCTGTAACTTCTTTTAGCATCTCCTCATCTCAGATGTGGTTTAGACTTGCAGGTCATCTGGACATCAAGGATCAGCCTGTCTGACTCCCCTCTACAGTACTGTAGGGATGCCGAGGCAAGGGCAGTTTCCTTCTCTGAGGCTTTTGTTTGTTTGTTTTAAATATATACATTGTTTGTTTGTAGAATCAGAACATCGTTTCTCCTCCTTCCTTTCTTCCCAGTCCTCCCCCCATCTCCCCTTTCCCCAAGCCATTCCTCCTCCATTTCTATTCAGAGGAGGGCGGGCCTCCCATGGATATCAACCAAATCTGGCATATCAAGTTGAGGGCTGAAAGATGCAGCCCATATGAGAATAAGAGTCCTGAAAGCTGGCAAAAGAGTCAGAGTCTCCCACTGCCTTCTCTGTAGTTTTATGAGCACCCCTCTCTGTGATTTGTGTCACAGAAAATAAGACTGGAAGATAGTGTCCTCTTTGGTTTGCTGATGCTGTACTGAACATTCTGACTGAAAGCAGCCTGGGGAGAAAGGGGCTAATTTTGGTTTACATCAATAGAAGCCAAGGTAGGAACCTAAATGCAGAAACCTGGAGGCAGGAATTGAAATAGAAACCGAGAGGAATACTGCTTACTGTCTTGCTCTTCATGATTTTACTCATATTGATTTTTATTAAACCTAGAACCCTTTGTGGAGGGGGTGCCACCACCTACGATGGGCTGAGCTTTCCCACACATAAGTATTAATAAAATGTCCTATAGACTTGCCCACGGGCTGATCTGATGAGAGTATTTTTTTTTTCAGTTATGGTTTAGTCTTCCCAAAAGAGTTTAGTGTGTGCCAAATTGACAGAAAGCTAACTAGCACAAATAATAAAGCATATCTCTTCAATTCTAGTTCAACTAAAAATGGGAAAAAGATTTAGCACAAGAGCTAATTTTATTGCTGAATATTTTCAAAATGCAAATGAAGAATTTCTCTTATTGATTTAGTCTTCTTTTGAACTCTTAAGAAGAAATGGACCCATGCTCTGGAACAACTGCACATATGCCTATCTATGAACAGAAAAGAGCACTGTCTGTTTGTTTGCTTGTTTGTTTGTTTTTCGTTTGAGGCTCAGATGATGTCCTGTTGGTAGCCTTAGTAGGCAACTTGACATTGTAGGAGGAACACAGATGTCAGCCACTTGTCCCCTAGTATGAGTCCTGTTCTGCCCCACAGTAAACTCAGTGTGAAAAACTTCATGTCTATATTTCCTCCCTGACTTGGGACATGTGGTCATCCCACTGGAAGCTCACATTTGTCTACCTAGGACTCATTGTGGAACACTTTCAAGGTCATTTGATAATAGGAATATCTTGCTTAGAGGGAACTGGGCATATTGGACAGACTGGGTTATGTTCTTCCTCCAGTTTTTCAGTTCAATTGGAATTGAAGAGATGCTATTATTTATATTAATCGGCTCTTGTCAACTTCACAGAAACAGAGTTACTTGGAAAGAGCAAATGTTAATTGAGAAGATGCCTCCATCAGCTTGGCTTGTGGGCAAGCCTGTGGGGCATTTCTTTCTGTCTGCATTTCTCACATTGTCACTTTGGGTAATATGATCTCTATGAAAAACATTTAGCATGTTCTTGGTAGCACAGTAGGAACAATATGAAAAGAAACTAATGTCACCATTATTTCAAAACTAGAGATGGGGAAACAAAACAGCCCTAAAAGCTACAATTTTCTGGTATGCTGGTTCTGGATCTTATCTGGGTCACAGATGACTTTGAGTGTCTAATGAGTATCCAGATGCCTTTTCCAAAAAAAGAAAGAAAGAAAAAAAATATGCAAAAACTACATTGTCCTTTACTCTTTTATAGCTTATGACATCTCAGTGGTTCTCAAACCATTGGACTGCTGAACATACATTTAGAGTGATTTCTGTTTGTAGCTCCTTCCAGCCTAACAACAATGATATTTTCTACCTTGTTGATTGAGACGATTCCTAATGGTACTCTGGATTCCATAGAGCTTTGAAGTTGGCTTTGCATTTTGTTAATCACAATAGCACCTATGTGAACTTTGAAGGAAACATTGTAAATATATCTACTGGCTACTGCTGAGTGATTGATTCTAACTCCAGTCAATGAGGCCATGCAGGTTTCTCCATTGTTGGAAACCCCTCCCACTGATATGCCATGGAATCAAAGATTGCAAGAAAATTAAGTTTACTCATTAGAACTACACTATTTTGTAAAACACACAAGTCAAAAGAAGGATAGCAATGTGTCCAGAATCACGCACAGCCAGATGCTCTCCGAACAGAGACAAGAACCTGGGGTCTCCCAAGTCCAGCTACCCTTTCACACTGAAGTTCTTCCATTACTACTAGTCAGTGGTCAGTGGTTTTGGGAGAGTGAGTGGGATATGAAACTTACAATCGCAAAACTGAAGTTACTATATAATTTACCTTGAATTTGACCATATTTGAGAATCCCATGTCCAAGGGCTTCCTCAGGGCCTCATACAAGGCTGTGGGTCCCAAGAATTGAAGTACTGTTATGCAAATCAGAAAAAGGTGCTGATTGACAAGGCAGGACAAGACTGATCTATATTTAAGGCTCAAATGGTGATTTAAATGGAAAAGGCATTTGCACCCCAGTAAGTTCACGAAGAACCACAGAAGTGTCTGCCTTTTAGAGAAAATGTTCTTAAAACTCCAGTTTGAGATAGGCCTGCCTGCCTGAGTTCTGCCGGGACAAACAGGAGATGGCCTGGGGGGGGGGGGCGATACCAGCTTATTAACCATGGAATGCCCCAGTATAGGAGATAGCCTAGGACCATTCAATAGCCACAGAATGTCTCAACCCAGAAGGTAGTCTAGGAAGGAGCATTTGACAGTCAGCTAAGTTAACAAAGGAAATCTAGAAAGTCACCTAAAATGAACTAATCAGAATTGTATCTGTACTAAGACTGCTAGTTGATGTATAACCTTGTGATTTTTGCCTTAAAAAACACAGCTTGCAGCACAGGTACCTCCTCCAGCCACTGCAATGCCTATGTGCCAGACCGAGGTCCTTGTAGTGACTCACATTTTTCAATAAACCTTGCTTTTGCATTTTGGAGAGTTTGGATTATTTGGAGGGTCTTGCAAACAATGCACAATATTCACATATTTGATTAGGTCTCCAGCTGGTGGAGCTGTTTCAGAGGATAGAGGAAGCATTATGAGGTGGAGCCTGACTGGAAGAGATGGTCCTCTAGGGGTGAGGCCTGAGGTGTTACATGACTACACTGTCTGCTCTTTCTCTCTTCCCTGGCTGCTGATGCAATGTGACCAGCCAGCGTCTTGTTCCCACAGTCACGCCTTTCATGCCTATTTCCATAGCTTTCCTGGCATAATAAAATTATCCACTCAAACTGTAAGAATAAACTCTTCTTCCCTCAAATGAGTTCTTGCTAGATATTTGGTCCCAGCAACAAGAGAAGAGACTAATCAGGATGAGGTGTGGTTTGTGGAGATAGAGGAGAAAATGCCATTTGGGGCTTTAGCTGAGAAAGGGGGAATGGCTATGTCATTATTCAAATTGTACATGACAGAAGAAAGAGACAGAGGAAGAGATTTCCGGCTTGAAATACTGGATGTCACACTGGAGTCTTCACTATTTAAAAACTCACCAGGAGGGGGTTTGTTTGCGCTCAACTGGGTGCCCAGTCCATGTGCTGGGTTCCCTTCCTCATCTCTCTGCCTTACATGTCTCATGTACTGAAGGGATTTAGGGTGAGGTTCAGAGCAAGCAGAGGTGATTGAAGTGGATTTAATATTTCTAACTTTGCAGTGGGAATTATGAGACTCTGACTCATGTTCCAGTGTCCCAAATTTGCTGCAAAAGCTGAGAAACCAAAGGGATCATACAGTCATAACTTGCATGAGGCTTTCAGGAAAAATGAAAGAGACAAGGCTATACACAGTCAGTGGAGACCCCAGGCTTAGCTTTCTTTGAGGAACAGCAAATGGCTTATTTAATTTCTTTTTTATGTGTGTGTAAATTTCCCTAAAGGTTGACCTAAAGGAGTTCTTACCAAGATCTGATAGCACAGGACAATGGAATAATCCTTTTTAATAGGATTATAGGCTGTGCTAAAGGGAACTGGCAGCTTTTAGGCTCTGCATTCTAATGTATGCTCAAAGAAAGCACAGGAAGAGGAAGACAGAAAACAGATTTCCTGTGTTCTTTTACACTCCCTAAGCCACTAATATTTCTGGCTTACAGTGTCTTTGGCTGTACAAACTGTGCTCATTGTATGTTTCATTTCTCAAGACAAGGTAAGCAAAATTGAATGTATGGACCCAAGCAATAATGAATGAGAACTAGTCTGTTGTATATAAAAAGGAATATATATTTAAAGATATGTATACATACACACATATGAGGAGAAGTATGAGGGAACAACAGAAGGGGAGGGAGAGAGAGAGGAAGAGACAGGGGAGAGGAGTTTCATTTTGTAGCTCAGGCTGGCCCCAAACTCAGTAGCCCAGGCTGGCTCTAAATTCATGAATCTTCTTGCTCTAGCTTTCCAAATCCTGAGATTACAAACACAAGCCACTATTCTTGGCTATGTAACGTGTATGTGTATATTTCTAAATTAGTAGATCATATCTCAACAGATACATAAAGATTTTGATGGAAGATCAAAGCAAGTTTAGTTTATTTTTTATCACTTATTATGCAGAGTATTCAAATTGATAATAGCCTCTTTGTGTCTCTCTAATTGAATAACATTTTAACAAATACTGTTTCATTCATTTGTGATGACTCAATGAGGCTATGTTAAGATAATCTGTGTCATCTCTGCAGAGGTGACTTTAGGTGTTCTGGTACAGTGTGTGTGGTCCTTTGTCAGTCCACATTCTCAGTGAAAGGTTTACTTTTAGTGTGGGAGATGCGTCACCTACCCCTGTGAGTACGGGTCTCAGCTGCTATGCTCATGTTTGATTTTGCCATTTACAAAGCATGCCATTCCTGCAGGCTTTCCTTCAAAATCTGAATCCATTTCTGCACGTGTAGCTTAGAACATCCTCTTTGAAAATGCTGAAGAATGGAGGCTGTTAAAAGGTGCTTTGCACTAGAGAAGTTCTTTATGTACCCTGAAGCTGGAAGCAGCAACTTTCCCAGGGAATAGAACTCATGCCTAGCCTAATTAGACCCTTATACTAAGTCAATCTCCAGTGGACACAGCTTTCTTCAGATGAGCTCCAGAATAAAACAATATCTTACTCCAGTGACTTGCATAGCTGAATACATGAAATAATGGAATAGGAAACCTCATGAAAAGCATAGTCCACTGAAATCAAACTCTTACTAAATGCTTATGTCTATTGGAGAATCACTCTTCCTATACCTTTCATGGAGGTAACAAGGAGGCCAGTACACTTTGGACTACTTAGGCACATGACAGAAAAGCACCTCAGATGTCCACTCTAAGATAAAAAGAGGTGTTGCAGCAGGTTTTGTTCAACCATCAACCTCCCTCCCTCCCCTAAAAAAATCATGCCATGGAGACTTATTAGTAGTAATTAAGGCTCAGCCTTATTTTATGCTTGTTCCACTAGCTCTTATGACTTAATTTAACCTGTTTCTCTTTATCTATGTTTTGCCTTAGGGATTTTGACCTTTCATTCTGTGTGGCCTACTTTGACTGTTTCTTCTGTGTCTGCCTGGCTGGCTGACCCCAGGCATTTCCTTCTCTTTCTCCCTTAATCTCTTTTCTGGAACCTGGGTTCCTCTACCTACTTATTTTCTCTGCCCACCAGCCTAACTATTGGTCATTTCACTTTTTATTAGGCCAATCAAGTGCCTGAGGCAGGTAAAGCTACACATCTTTACATCATTAAGCAAATGCAACATAAACAAATGTAACACATCTTTACCTAGCAGAACAAATACAGTGTAAACAAGTGTAACATATCTTCTCCTAATTAAACAAATACAGCATAAACAAATATAACACATCTTTGCTTAGTTAGAGTAATATTCTATAAGGGGGTGAATTCTGAGCCTTGGAGGCACCTGTAAAGTATTTAGGCTCTTATGTTCATAGCAAAGAACTGTACTAGGGACATATGGTTAATAATAGAAGTAGAGACAGTTTATTGAGGAAAGAAAAACACTCCTGATAGTGGGAGTGGACAAATGAGCTAAAGAAAAGCTTGAAAAATGCTGGGCCACAATATCCATAACTCTTTGAAGGTCATTTATGTAGCACTCAATCACATTTGTATTCTGAGAGCTTTTTTATATATGAAGCTCAGTGGTTGGGGTGTGGGTTGGATATTCTAGATTTCTTTGTCCACTGGCTACTTTCATATGTAAGTTTTTATGCTTGCCACTGTCTCTAGTACCTAGTCCCCTGTCATAGGTCTGCTGGCCTCCAAGTCCTCTCGCACATCTATGGTGTCATGCTGCTTTCTGTTCTTTCCTCCATTTTCCAGTCCTTTTCCTGAATAGACTTGATGGGTTCATATTATAAATCACAAGTAGATTGTGCACTTGGGAAGGATACTTACTGGACAGGGCATGCTTCAGTCTGTGTGATCTCTACATTAAGAAAAACTGATACCCAGGTTCATCTGTTGTGTCAGTGGGATCATGAGAGCAAGCATACACCCACTGTCATTTCCTTAGCCTGACTGGGTATCTTGTTGTGAATATACTTATTATCTATATATATGATGCTCAGAAGTGCTTGTGTTTCTTGCAAAGTTCTCCCATCTTGGGCAGAAAGCTGATGAAACTTGGGAAAGCCATGTAGCATGAATTCTGATTGTAATGAAAGAGAATCAGAGCCAGATATTGGGCAAAGGCTGAAATATCAGAGAGAGGAAATACCACAGTCAAATCTCACCCAGCTATCTTCCGGCTTCTAATTTCTGCTGTTTTCCTAAACCTGCCTTAAATACTCTTCTCACTTGCAGCTATATCCCATCCAGGTTAGGATTAAAGACATGGGCTACTCTATTTGGTAGTCAGCTTTGAACTCACAAAACAAAGAAAGATCTCTGTCTCTGAAGTTATGGGATTAATGGCATAAGTCACCACTACTGGCTTTCCCTGTGCTGGGATTAAAGGTGTGTGATTGAAGCCCAGATGTTTGGCCTTGTACTAACAAAGATATAGAACTCCCAAGAGCTATGTCTGCCTAGTTCTTGACTGTGGGTTGATCTCTTGATATTCCAGGTTTTATTAAATATGTAACATATCATCACAAAGCCATGATTTGATGACAATGGAACTCTACAGATGCTGGACTGCTCTCTATTTACAACTCAGTATGGCTATAGTGAGCCCAATGTAACACATGCAAATGTTAAAACTAGAAAATATTTATTGCACATCATGGGCAGAAATACAGTCTTCAAAAATTAAAAGGAGATTTTATGACTTCCTGAAGACCAATTTATCACTGGAACCTATTTCAAGGGCTTCTTACGACCCTCTGTGGTCACTGTTGATATAAAACAGACTTATTATGGTTTCATACCCAGCCTTCCTGACCTACCTCTTGACTGAGAAGGATATTTATTTACCTGCTGTTTCTGTTTGAAATATAGCTTGATTATGCTTACATGTAGATGGCATTGCGTGGCACCTGCCATGTTGTTTTCTATGAGCTTAGACAATGAGTCTAACTATGAAATGTACCCTGTGGCTCAACCAGGGCAAAAACAAGTGACACAATTGTTTTGATATGGAAGGAAGCCACATTTAACTATGTTTAATTACACAGGCTTCCTGTCTCAGCGGTTGGTCAGTTCTTCTGTACATCCATTAGTATTTTATTCTGGATTTTGGGTTTCATTTTGGTTTCTAAAGTGAGTTTCTTTTCTCTTAACTTCCATTTGGTAGAGCTGCACTTTGACCTTCTGATTCCTCTTTATTTATTGTGCTTCAGCTTCTGGACCTAGATCATGGCTTTAGTCTCCATCCTTGTTCATTGGGAAGAAGCAAGTTTGACAAGAGCCAACAGTCTTTGGCAGCCAGTATTAGAAGAGCTTTCTGATAAACAGCTCTTCCTGGTGCTCGAAAGCTCTTGGGAATCAGGGATTCTTTTTAGCCAGCTTTGCCTTCAAGCAAGTTCATTTTGCCCTTGAACTATTTTTGCTTGGGTCATCAAGAAAGGGAACTTGGTACATTTTAAATCTCTAAGAGAAGTTTACAGAGATGCTGCCAGGCTCCTCGGTAATGATTTATGCATGGTGAATGAGAATGCATGCTGTTCTCATTCCTTTAAATCTCAGGGATGACTTAGGGTGAGAACATTACATCTATGTGTTGTATTCTCTCTCTGTGTCTCTTTCTTTAGCTAAATCTATGTATTTACCACTATGTTTGCAAAGGGATCCAGTGGCTTGAACTGAGCAATTGAGAAGAGCTCTTTTACACTAGCTTCTAGGATTTACACTAGACCTGCTGGACGATTATTTGCAATGCAGACACAAAGATAGATGTGTTAGCCTGACACTGCTTGGATGACTAAGAACCTGAGATTAGGTAGCCCAAGTTTTCTTAGGAGAAAACCAAATATTACTATTCTACAAGAAGAAGGTTACAAAAACAAAAAGGGAAAGCAAAGACAAACAAATTAGAATAGAACATTTTATTTCCCATTCTGTAGGCTGCTGCTTTGTCTGAGTGATGGTGTTCTTTGCCATGTAGAAGCATCTCAGTTTCATGATATCTATTTATTAACTGTGACCTTAGTACTTGCAGTAACAGTATTCTGTTCAGAAAGTCTTTTCCTGTGCCAATGAGTTCAAGACTATTCTTCACTTTCTCTTCTATCAGATTTAGTATATCTGGTCTTATAATGAGGTCTTGGATCCATTTAGAATTGAATTATGTACAGGGTGACACATATGGTTCTATTTGGATTTTCTCCATATAGCCATATTTACATTCAGTCATTTTCCATAGTTAGTTTGACCAGCACCATTTGCTTCAGATGATGATTCTTCCCCACACACACATATACACACATTCCAGGGTGTATTTCTGGCTTCTCTTTCAAAAATCAGGTACACATACATGTGTGAATTTATGTCTGGGTCTTTAATTTGATTTAATTAATATGTCTGCTTTTATGCTAATAACATTTGGTTATAGGTCTGTAGTAATGGAGTTGAGAATGATGATGTCTCAAGTCATTTTGGGTTGTATTAGCTATCTTTTGTTGTTTTGTGTGCCCTGTGTGTTTCCATATGTAGCTTTAAATTGCCTTTTGAAGATATGCAAATAATTGTATTGAAATTTTAATGGAGACTACAATAAATATGTAGGTTGATTTTGGTGGGGTGATGTTTTTTTTTAACTCCATTAATACTACTGATCCACAAGCATCTTTTTCAGTTTCTTTCTTCAATGTCTTAAAGTTCATATCATAGAAGTCTTTACTTGCTTAGAGTTACCCCAAGATATTTTATATTATTTGAGGTCATTATCTATTGTTTCCATGATTTCTTTCTTAGTATATAGAAAGATTCATGATTTTTGTGAGTTGATTTTGTATCCAGCTTCTTTGCTGAAAGTGTTTATCAGCTATAGAAGTTTCCAGGTGATTGTTTTAGGTTCACTTATGTACTCTATTATATCATCTGCCAATAAAGATATTTTGAGTTTTTCTCTTCCAGTGTGTGTCCCCTTGATCTCTTTTAGTTGTCTTATTGTTTTAGCTAAGACTTCAAGTACTATATATTGAGTAGGTATGGAGTAATTGGACACCTTACATTGTTTCTGTTATTAGTAGTATTTATTTTAGTTTCTCTCCATTTACAAAGATGTTGGCTGCTGTGCCTTTCTTACATTGAATATGTCTCTTGTATCTTTAATCTCTCTAGGACTTTAATTATAAAAGGGTTGTTGCATTTTGTCAAAGGTCTTTCTGCATCTAATGAGGTGATCGTGTGTTTCTTTTATTTGCTGTTGTTCTTCAGATTGTTTAGATGGTAAATTATATTTATGAATGCATATATATTGAACCATCCCAGCATCTCTGGAATGAAGCCTACTTGATTATGGTGGATGATCGTTTTGATGAGGGGTTTTTTTTTTTTTTTGATTCAGTTTGCAAGTATTTTATTGGGAATTTTTACATCTATGTTCATAAGAGAAACTGGTCTGTAAGTTCTCTTTCTTTGTTGGGTCTCTATGTAATTTAGGTATCAGGATAACTGTAGCCTCATAACATGAAGTAAAAATATTCATTTTGTTTTTATATTAATGACTGCTTCGAGTTCACTAGGAGGTATAGGTATGTTTAAATTGATGACCTGATCTAGATTTAGCTTTGATAGGTATTATGTATCAAGAAGTTTATTTCTTTATTTTAGGTTTCCAATTTGGTAGAGCACAGATTTTTTTAATGTATATGCTTATAATTTTCTGGATTTCTGTGATGTCTGTTGTTATGTACTCCATTTTATCTCTAATTTTGTTAATTTTAATATTTTATCTGTCTTTTAGTTAGTTTGGATAAGTGTTTGTCAATATTTCCAATTTTCTCAAAAAGCCATATCTTATTTTCATTGATTCTTTATATTTTGTGGGCATAATTTTGTTGTTTCTGTTCTATTGATTTTAGTTCTCAGCTTTATTACTCCTGTCATCTCCTCCCTTGTGTGATTTTTATTTTGTTCTAGATCTTCTAATTGTGTTGCCAAGTTACTAGAATAAATTCTCTCTAATTTCTTTATGTAGATATTTAGTGCTATGAATCTGCCTCTTACAACTGCCTCCATTTTGTCATATAAGCTTGGGTATGTTGTGTGTTTATTTTAATTAAATTTTACAAAATTTTCTTTATTAATTTTTTTCTGGACCTATTCATCATTCAGTATAAGTTGTTCAGTTTCCAGGAGCATGTAAACTTCTTGGTGTTACAATTGAACATTAATCTGTGGTGGTCATATAGGATTCAGAGAATTATTTTAATTTTCTTGTATCTTTAAGATTTTTCTTTGTGTCATACAACGTGGTCAGTTTTGAAGAAAGTTCCATGACGTGCTGAGAAGAAGTATATTCTTTTGTGTTTGAGTGAAATGTCCTGTCAATGCCTATTAGGCCAATTTAGTTTATAATATCAATTAGCTTCAGTATTTTTGTTTACTTTTTGTCTGGATTACCTGTCCAGCAATATAGTGCAGCATTAAAATCTCCTACTATCAGCGTGTGAGGGTCAGTGTGTGAATTGTTTATTTTATTAACTTGGGTGTATAGCGTGAATTTGGATTATAAGAAAGGGGACTGAAATATCAGAGAGAGGAAACACCACAGTCAAATCTCACCCAGTTATCTTTCAATTTCCTCAGCCTCGCTCACTCGAGGTTGCTCTGCTAGTTTCTTAGGTGTCTTGTCTTAAATACCCTTCTCGTCAGCTGTATCCCCTCCAGGTGTAGGCTACTCTATTTGGTATTGGCCTTGAACTCACAGAAACACAGAAAGTTCTGTGTCTGGAGTTATGGGATTAGGGGTGTAGGTCACCGCTCCCAGGCTTTCCCTGTGCTGGAAGTTTACAGATGTGTGCCATTGAAGCCCAGCTGTTTGTCCTAGTACTCAAGGATCAAGAAATTCCTGAGCTGTCTGCCTAAGTTTTGACTGTGTGTTAATCTCTCAAATATTTCAGGTTTTATTAAATATGTAACATGGGTACCCTCATGTTTAATGCATGAATGTTAAAAATTGCAATGTCTTATTGGTGGATTTTTCCTTTGATAAGTATGTCATGTTCTTTCCCATCTCTTCTGTATAGTTTTGCTTTTAAAATATTAAAATGGCCACACAGTTTGTGTCTTAGGGCCATTTGTTTGAAATATCTTTTTCTATATTTTTTTCTGTGATGATGTTAAGTTGTGGGATGCAGCAGAAGGCTGGATCCTGTTTCCCATCTATTCTTCTACTCTGTGTCTTTTTATTAGAGAATTGAGCACTTGATGTTGAGAAATACCAATGACCAATGATTGCTGATTTCTATTCTTTTGCTGTTGTTGTTGGTGGGGTGAGTATGTTTCCTTTCTTTTGGCTTTGCTGGTCTCAGATTATTTATTCCCTGTTTACTTAGATGTAGTTAATATCTTGGATGTAGTTGGAGTTTCCTTCTACTACCTTCTGTAGGACTGGATTTGAAGACAAATATTTTTAAATTTGATTTTTATTATGGAATATCTTCTCCATCTATGGTAATTAAAAAATTTTCGAGGTGTAGTAGTTTGGACTGACATTTGCAGTCCCTGAGAGGCTGCAGCACATCTATCTAGGCCTTGAGGGTACCATTCCCTTTATTGTATTCAACATCAAGATTTAACTTAAACTTTGTATTTTCTTGAGCACTGGACTTAGCTCCAATACACTTTCTGGTGCTCCTTTTCTCCTCAAAGTATACATTTTGTATTTTTCATTGCTCAGCGTAATCCTTTTCATTTCAGATCTTTTTAGGAGTGAGCAATAGTAACTACACAGCGAAGTCAGGACTAGGCTGTCTCGAAATCTCTGCTAATGTCTTTAATCCCAAATCTTTAATTCAGCCTCAGGCAGATATTTGGACAAGGACAAAAAGCAGCCACTTTCTTTGCCAAAACCTTACAAGAACAATCTCTAGTTCACTTACTAATAGTCCCCTCTTCCTTGGCAAACTCTTTAGCCAGGCCATCATAATGGACGTTACTCTGGGCATCCATATCCCCACTAGTATGACCTACTAAGTCCCTCTCAAAGTGTTCTTTTTTTTTTTTTTTAATATAAAGAGACATCAATATCACCACAAATCTTATAAAAGAAAACATTTAATTGGGACTGGCTTATAGTTTTTTGAGATTTAGTCTGTTCTCCTCATGATTGGGAGCATGGTAGCATGCAAGCAGACATGGTGCTGAAGGTAATTAAAAGTTCTGGATTTGCAGGCAGCAGAAATAGACACTGGGACCTGGCTTAAACACTTGAAATCTCAAAGCCCTAATTCAGTGGAAAACTTTCTCCATCAAGGCCACACCTCAGACTACTTATCAAGTAATGCCACTTTTTGATGACTAAGCATTCAAATATATAAGCCTGTTTCAAAAATTCAAAACAGAACACCTACCATGAATATTTTTATAATTCTAGTAAGGATTCACCTTTTGGTTAATGAGTGATCCAGGAAATGAAAGCATGGGGATCCCAAAATAACTAGCTCAGTGTCTGAAAGGAGCCTAGGGTTTTCATAGGTGCCTACATGTGGTAGTGGTCAAAGCTCATATATGTCTAAAATACAGCATTTTTTCCTAAATGATTTTCATATCTTCAGTAGATGGTCCTTTCACATACCCTGATTGAAGATTAAAGTAAGAAAGGCAAGAATATTCCCATCTGAAAAGTGGAAGGAATCCGAGACAGAAAATTCTGATTGCAAATTACACAATGTGGCTGGATGGAATTTAGAGAAGTCAATCACTCCAAAGCTCACATTTTTTTTTTTTTTGGTATCCACTTCTTTTTTTTTTTCTTTTTTTTTCTTTATTTATTTTGTATTTATCAAAAAACAGTAAAATGAATTTAAAATGCTGAAAAGTTAACAATAACTATAAAGAGGATAAAAATCATAAGCATGACTTATCAAGGGTGATAATGCAAATAAGATTGCTACACATATATTTACTTTGTGTTCAACTTTCCCTCTGAATTTTTTTTCCATCCCTGTATATCCTTATTCAAGGTCCCTTCCCCCTCCCACCACATCAGGTCATTTTTCTTCTCCGCAACTCCCTATCCCCTCCCTGGGCAGGGAGTAGACAGTCCTATGGTCCCACTGACCCAATAATGTTTGGATCAGTCTCCACTCCTGGCCAAACCAGTTTTGTCCATCCTCCCTCAAGAGTGAGTCAGGTGTTCCTATAGTTGGAGTGGGGTTCGAAGGGTCAGTCCAGGGTTGTGGTTTGCAGCTTGGGCATGCTTGGCTTTTTTTTTCTTGTTTGTTTGTTTAGAGACCACTAATGAGTGAGTACATCCCCTGCTTATCTTTCTGAGATTGTGATACCTCACTCAGGAGGATATTCTCCAAATCCATCCCTTTGCCTGCGAATTTTAGGATATCATTTTTTCTTACTGCTGAGTAGTATTCCATTGTGTAGATGTACCACAGTTTGTTAATCCATTCTTCAGTTGAGGGACATCTAGTTTGTTTCCAGGTTCTTGTTATTACAAATAATGCTGCTATGAACATAGTTGAGCTAATACCTTTGGAGTGTGAATGTACCTCTTTAGGGTATACACCCAGAAGTGGTATTGCTGCGTCCTTGGGGAGATTGATTCTCAATTTTCTGAGAAACTGCCATATTGCATTTCAAAGTGGCTGAATAAGCTTACACTCCCACCAACAATGGAGGAGTGTTCCCCTTGTTCCACATTCTCTCCAACATAGGCTGTCATCTGTGCCTTTTATCTTAGCCACTCTAATAGGTGTTAGGTGGTATCTCAAAGTTGTTTTGATTTGCATTTCTCTGATGGCTAATAGAAAAGAAAGTAGGAAATACACTTCTACAAATTGGCACAGGGGACCACTTCCTAAATATAACACCAGTGGCACAGACACTAAGACCAACAATCAATAAGTAGGATCTCCTGAAGCTGGGAAGCTTCTGCAAAGCGAAGGACACTGTCAATAGGACAAAACGACAGCCTACAGAATGGGAAAAGATTTTCACCAACCCTACAAGTGATAGAGGACTGATCTCTAAGGTATATAAAGAGCTCAAGAATTTAGATCCCAAAACCTTGAATAACCCTATCAAAAAAATGGGGTACAGATCTAAAAAGGGAATTCTCAGCAGAGGAACTACAAATGGCTGAAAGGCACCTGAAAAAGTGCTCTTTATCTTTAGCCATCAGACAAAGCTCCCATTTTAGAGAGGGAAACTGAGGCCCTGAAAAGCAGAGGCATCTTTCCTAACGCATCTTGACTGCTGGCAGGGTCAGTGCTGAGTGAGCATCCAGTGCTTCTGTGTGCCATAGATGAAGGAACTACCTAGTAGGCTTTCCTGCCCCCAGTCAGATGAGAGCAATGGCAGAAGCTTCTTTCTGATTTGGTGTTCTATTCTGAGCTTTCATGGAATATGTTTCCAGAAAACAGAAAATAGCTAGAATTCAGTACTTTGAAGAAGAAATCTGATAGAGAAAATCATCAGGTGGCCAGGCTGACTACAAGCTCAGCTCTGCATGTCCTAGGAGACTTTAGAAGAGCGATCTGATGTGTGCTCTGCTCTTGGGTGATTTTCAGAGCCCTGGAAGGGTGGTACAAGCAGCAGCAGGTGCAGCAACAGCACCAGGATCTGGATGACTCATTACCCTCCACGGCATTATCACCATAATCATCCTAGAACAAGTTTTTTATTTAAAAAGGGAATTGGAGAACATGAGACATGTCCCACCAAAATATCAGGCTTGTTGGCAGTACATACCAGGGTTCCTGTTGCTGCTACTGCTGGTGTTCTGATGTGTATACTGCAAACTGGACTCTGGTTGGAGAGATTGGGCAAAGAGTTTGCCCTACTGACATTTTGTCAGTTTCCTATATGATGAGGGAGAAGAGAAGAGGAAAAAATAAAGAAGGAGAAGGAAAGGGAAGGGAATTATGGGCACATGAATGAGAAAAACAGAGAGGATGAAGAAAAAATAGTACATGTGCCAGAGGAAGGAATAACAAAGCCTAGACTCAACCCCTATTCCAAAATATACATGCTACAAAGAACAAGACAGTTATTACAACCTAAAATTGTAATAGAAGAGAAAATGTTATTAGCCACACACATGCTGTTTTCTTTCCTAGAATGAGTAAATACCATAGCAGGGTAACTAGGTTCCCATGAACAGCTGATTATCCTGTTGATCATCTGAAAGAAATGCATGAGAAAAATGGCAGTGAGACTCTGGACTGCCTTTGCTGGCTGTACCCACAGGAGATGGCACACAAAGGCAGGTCTGGGAGAATTATGTGGCTCACAAGGGGCAGGTCTGGAGAATGCTGAAGACATGTCTGTTTCCTTCAAGGCACTATGTGCAGCTGAGACAGAACTTTGGAAACACATTTTAAGATCTGGCTCCAGCACTAACTCTCTGAGCACTTTGGAGGTTCTGTGGAGTCCTGGTTAGCTCATCTACGTGATAAAGATAACTTAGTGTTCCTCTCCCTGTTATAAGGGTTAAATGACATAGGACATGCAATTTTTTGATAGATATCACTTATAAGTATTAAACATATACACTGTGTTATTAAAGTTTCTATCAATTGAATGCAATTCAGTTGAATGAGTTTCAACATTAATTACAGATCCATTGTAGAAGTTCCAGAACTTCCTCATGTGGAACTCGTCTGTTAAAAGAGGTTCCCTTAATGGCTTACTATTTAAGGAGGAGGATCTACAGAACTTCAAGCTAATCCTAACAAGTGAACAGCTTGTACCCATAGGAGGGCAGTGCCAAGAGACTAGAGAAAGCACAGCATGACCCCTGAAGAGACAGAAATGTCCTGTGAACAGGATTTACATGAACTGGCTTTAGCAGCTGCTCACAGACAGTGATGGCCTTGAGACTGGAAAAAATTCCTGGTAGCAGGAAGGGTAAAAGTGGTAGAGAGCAGGTGTGAGAAATTGCATCTGGCATCAGGCTTCTGATAATGGTGTTCTCCTGAAGGTTATGTGTAGAGGGAGGCATTATTTTTGGTATCTCTCCCTTTCACATCTGGCAACTTCTTTTCAGCCTTCTCAACCTAGAGAGACCCGCAGTATCAAGTGGAAGACTTGCAAAGGAGATTCCAGGTGAGTCCCCAAGATCTGCAAATCCTCTATTCTGTCTCTGCCTCTTAGCCGTTTTGTGACTCTTGAATCAGTTTCCCTTCCTGTCACATGGAGATTGTAGCATTTGTTAGAAGGAATCAGGCAAACAAAACAGGGATACACATACTTAAAATTCAGTGCATATTCGTTGATTCATGCATATGTTCTGTATGTTCCTTAATGGCGCCCTGGGAGGAAATGAAAACAATGGTTCTTTTGATTTCCTTAAGATAAAACGGGGACAGTGAGGAATAGACATGGACCACACTGGTCCAGGAGCAAAGCCTGGGCCCTGCTATATCAGGAAGATGGCAAGAATGGTAACCATCGCTCATCAGGAGTTCCCTTCACAGCACGTTGGAGAATGTGCCTCTTGGTTTCCCTTTATAAGGTGCAATTCTTTGCAAACTTAATTTTGAGCTATTGAACTTGCAGATAGCTCCCTTTCCCCTCTACTCCCCCCTTCTCTTCTCCTGCCCTCTCCTCCTTCTCCTTTCCATCTTATTTTTTTTTCTCTTGTTATGATTTTGGGGGCAATTTACAGCAGTGAACATTTTATTAATAAAAAAAAGAGCTGTTGCTTTGCCTCATCAGCAAACTCTACATAGGTAGTAGGAAGTGACTCCAGGCCAACCTGCAAATACCTCACTCTGGACTGCCATCCACACCCAGATTGTCTTGTGAAATTGCCTGAGCAGCTTTGAACAGGAAAGAAGATACTAAGCAGGATCCTGGGTCCCATCCAACATCTTTCAAGTACTTGATGGGATGTGCTATGAGCAGGGTGTTTCTTCTCTTATGACTTGAAAAAAGGGACATGATAAATCATATGATTATATTCTGACACAAAACTTGCCCTGCCCTTGGCATGACCTGGGGGATGCTATACTCTCTCTCCTGACTGGAGGGAATACCAGATGGATTGGAGAGGACTTTTCATTTTATTTATTTAGTCCTATTAGGGCAGCTGGTTTCCACACTAGCTTAGGTCTCTGTAAGGCATGTGGATCAGGCCATCTGCTACATTTGCTGCTAGGTGTGCTCTTGAACATAACAAATCAGAGTCTTGCAAATCAACAGCACCATGTTTCTGTCAGTGCAGTCTTGCATGCCCAGAACACAGGCTGGGACTCAGGACCCCAGTGTAGGTGTTGACAGAGCACATGTCCAGATGTAACCATTGAGATTTCTCAAGTCAGATACCAACTGGGCTGGAAAAAGAGAGAGGCAGAAATCAGTTAAAGAACAGCTCAGCCCTCAGCAGTGCTCACACCAGAGAGTCTACATTGAATTCTTAAAATAACCACATCAGTTGGATGCACGCTGGTTTTTTTTTTTTTTAATGTTTGGTTTTGTTTACATTTGTATTTTTTTCAAGTAGGGCTTTCAAAAGCTAATTTATGTCTGTCAGCACGTCCTTAACAAAACTGGTTAATCACCCAATTAAAACAAACATTTCAAAAATAGATAAAGTGAAAAATAGGTTGTTTTCATTATACTACTGCAGACTGTTTCATGAATAATGTGACCTTCTTAAGAGAAATGTATTCCTTAGAATCAGAGGGAGGCAAGCTGAACTCCACCTGTGCCTGATGGACAGACATTTATCAACAGCACTGGTTGTTGTTTCTCAGAAGACCATCTCCATGACCTGGCTCTTAAGTTGTTAATATATTCATAAGCAAGTGATACTTTGAGAATAAAGTTCTCAATGACTGAGCTTCTGTTGTAACTTATTTTCATTTCTTTTTCTTCTCCAGGTATATTAAGGTAACTACTATGCTCAATTAAAAGACCACCCAAGCAGGCCCCAGTGATGTAGGCCTATAATCCCAACTACTTGGAAGGCTGAGGCCCAAACATCACAAGTTAAGGCCTTTCTGGATAACAGTGACTTCAAAGTCAGCTTAGGCAACTCAATGAGATCCCATCTTAAATTTAAATGGGAAACAAAGACTGTGGATGTAATTGAGTGTTAACAAATGTGGTTAGTATGGACAAGACCTGAGCCCAATTCCTACTTGCACCATTCTTTACAAAAGACTATCCATATTTGTATGTATATATTTAAGTGTATGTCATATACATGATGCTATGTGCATTTATGTAATACACATGTATGAAGACATGTTTTCCCTTTCATATGTGTAAGGTTGGTGTTGAGTGCTTTTCTCCATCCACTTCCAACTTACTTTTTGAGATAAGTTCTCTCATACAACCTGATCTTCACTACATTGTCTAGACTGACTGATGCTACCATGCCTGGTCTATATGTGCATGCTGCACATATAAACTTAGGCCTTTAATTTTGCATGACAAATTCTTTATCACTGAGCTATCTTCCAGCCCTTTTCAGACTTAATAGGCATATAAATATTAGATGTTTCATGTATGTCCTTATATTTTTATTCCTTCATTTTTATGGGTAGAAGATGCATACCATGGAGTATACACAGTGGTCAGACAATAAGCTGTGTGTCAGTTTTCTCCTTTCACCCTGTGGATGAAACTCAGATTGCTGTGCTTGGCTATCTTGCTGACCATGTTGTATGTGTTCAACTGTATATGTTTAAATCTTACCTTTCATTTTATCTAAAGCTATTTCTATATGGGTATAGAAGATCTTTCCATGAAAAATGCTTAAGGCTTATGTCTTAAGCAAAATGCTACATTGAGTTCCATGGTGGAGTGTCTGATTATTTTCTTACTAATGAATATTCATGATTTAAAAAAAAAAGATAGGAAAAAAAAAACATCCTGGAATATGGCCCAGTGTTGCTGGGTCCTAACATTTCTCTCAAGGAAGAGGGCTAGTCAATGACACAGACACCATGAGTCAGTCAAGGGACTAACTCATTTATTTAACAATGGGGAGAACCTTATATACCTTCCTGCCAACACCCAGGCTGTGTTACAATCTGGTGATATTCCATATCTATCTCTCATTGTCTAGGCATGATCAGGAAAAATCTAACAGCATATGTTGCTAGGCAGATTTCTAATGGTCAGGAACTCTGAGCAGTGCCTGTTGCTAGGCAGATTCTGAGCAATCAGGAATGTCAGACAGTGGCTGGTGCTAGCCCCTCAAGCAAACTTCAGGTTGGCTCATAAGAAAGTACATTATGTACTTGGCAACTGGTTTGAGGGAATTTCCTTGACCCTATGGGCCTGTCTTACTACAGCACAACATTGTAAGTTTAGTTTTGTTTTTGTTTTGTTGTGTGTGTGTGTGTGTGTGTGTGTGTGTGTGTTGGCACTCAGTTTACTAGCAGCAGAGAGTGACGTTTGCATCTGACAATGTCATCTTGCAGTATATAAAATTCAGACACTTTCTGCTTTATACTATTTCATACTATAGTCATATAAAAACTTTTTTTCTTTTTTTTGTAATCCAATCTTTTTTTTTAATTTTCAAATATTTATCTTATGAGTATTCTGCCTGCATGTATATATACACACCATGTATGTGCCTGGTGCTCAAAGAGGTCAGAACGCATTGGAACCCCTGAACTTCAGGAGTTACAGATGGTTGTAAGACACTGCTTGGGTGCTGGGAACTAAACCTTGGTCCTTTGCAAAAGCAACAGAAGTGTTCCTAACACCAGGACCATCTCGCCAGTCTTTCACAAACATAATTTAAAATAATAAAAATAAACCTTTCTCTGGTTTGTTTTATTTTTCTTCTTCATTATTATTATTATTATTATTATTATGAACAAAGAAGTCATGCTTTCTGTCCCTGTATATCATTATTCAAGGACGCTTCTGCCTCCCGCCACACCAGATCATTTTTTCTTCTCCACAACTGCCCATCCCCTCCCTGGGCAGGCAGCAGACAGTCCCATGGTCCCAATGACTGCATATTACTTAGTTCAGTCTCCACTCCTGGCAGATCCAGTTTTGTATCCCCTCCCTCAAGAGTGAGTCAGGTGTTCCTTTAGGTGGAGTGGGATCCGAAGAGTCAGTCCAGAGTGTTTCTGATCCCAAGCTGTTCAGTGGTTGTGGTTTGACCTTGGGCACGCTTGGCTTTTTTCTTGTTTGTTTGTTTAGAGACCACTAATGAGTGAGTATATCCCCTGCTTATCTTTCTGAGTTTGTGATATCTCATTCAGGAGAATATTCTCCAAGTCTATCCATTTGCCTGCAAATTTTAGGACATCATTTTTTCTTACTGCTGAGTAGTACTCCATTGTGTAGATGTACCACAGTTTGTTAATCCATTCTTCAGTTGAGGGACATCTAGGATGTTACTAGGTTCTTGCTATTACAAATAATGCTGCTATGAACATAGTTGAGCTAATGCCTTTGGAGTATGACTGTGCATCATTAGGATATACACCCAGAAGTGGTATTGCTGGGTGCTTGGGAAGATTGATTCTCAATTTTCTGAGAAACTGCCATACTGCGTTCCAAAGTGGCTGAACAAGCTTACACTCCCACCAACAATGGAGGAGTGTTCCCCTTACTCCACATCCTCTCCAACATAGGCTGCAATCTGTGCCTTTTATCTTAGCCAATCTAACAGGTGTTAGGTGGTATCTCAAAGTTGTTTTGATTTGCATTTTTCTGATGGCTAAAGATGATGAGCACTTTTTCAGGTGCCTTTCAGCCATTCATAATTCTTCTGCTGCGAATTCCCTTTTTATATCTGAACCCCATTTTTTGATTGGGTTATTCAAGGTTTTGGGCTCTAGATTCTTGAGCTCTTTCTATATCTTAGAGATCAGCCCTCTATCACTTGTAGGGTTGGTGAAAATCTTTTCCCATTCTGTAGGCTGTTGTTTTGTCCTATTCACAGTGTCCTTGGCTTTACAGAAGCTTCTTAGCTTCAGGAGATCCCACTTATTGATTGTTGGTCTTAGTGTCTGTGCCACTGGTGTTATATTTAGGAAGTGGTTGCCTGTGCCAATTCGTACAAGTGTATTTCCCACTTTCTTTTCTATCAAGTCTAAAGTGGCTGGGTTTATGTTGAGGTCTTTGATCCACTTGGATTTGAGTTTTGTGCAGGGTGACAGGCTCGGATCTATTTGCATTTTTCTACACACTTCCATCCAGCTATACCAACACCATTTGTTAAATGTACTTTCTGTTTTCCATGGAATGTTTTGGACCTCTTTGTCAAAGATTAGGTGTTCATAGGTTTTTGGGTTAATGTCTGGATCCTCAATTCTATTCCATTGATTCACAAGTCTGTTTTTATGCCAGTATCAGGCTGTTTTTTACTACTGTAGCTCTATAGTATAACTTGAATTCAGGGATGGTGATAACTCCTGAGGTTCTTTTGTTGAGTAAAGTTGTTTTGGCAATCCTGGCTTTCCTGTTATTCCAAATGAAATTGAGTATTATTCTTTCAAGCTCCAAAAAATATTGTGTTGGGATTTTGATAGGCAGTGCATTGAATCTGTAGATTGCCTTTGGTAGAATTGCCATTTTTACTATGTTGATCCTACCAATCCAGGAACATGGGAGAACTTTCCATTTTCTGATATCCTCTTCAATTTCTTTCTTCAGTGATTTAAAATTTTTGTCAAATAGGTTTGTTACTTCTTTGGTTATAGTTACTCCAAGGTATTTAATACTATTTGAAGCTATTATGAAGGGTAATGTTTCCCTTATTTCTTTTTCAGCTCTTCTATCTTTAGTGTATAGAAGGGCTACTGATTTCTTTGAGTTAATCTTGTATCCTGCTAAATTACTGAAGGTGTTTATCAGCTGTAGCAGTTCCTTGGAAGAATTTTGTGGGTCACTTATGTATACAATCATATCATCTGCAAATAGAGATAGTTTCACTTCTTCTTTTCCAATTTGTATCCCCTTAATCTCTTTTTGTTCCCTTATTGCTTTAGCTAAAACTTCGAGAGCAATATTGAATAGATAAGGGGAGAGAGGACATCCTTGTCTAGTTCCTGATTTTAGTGGGATTGCTTTTAGTTTTTTTCCATTAAGTTAGATACTGGCTGTCGGCTTCTGGTAGATCACCTTTATTATATTTAGGTATTCTCCCTGTATTCCTGATCTCTCTAGGGCTTTAATCATAAAGGAGTGTTGGATTTTGTCAAAGGTGTTTTTCAGCATCTAAGGATATGATCATGTGATTTTGTTCCTTTAGTTTGTTTGTATGATGGATAACATTTACAGTTTTTCGTATGTTAAACCAGCCCTGCATTTCTGGGATGAAGCCTACTTGGTCGTGGTGGATGATATTTTTTATACATTGTTGTATACGGATTGCCAAAATTTTGTTGAGAATTTTCACATCAATATTCATGAGGGAAATTGGTCTGTAATTCTCCTTCTTTGCTGTGTCTTTGAGTGGCTTGGGTATTAGGGTAATTGTGGCCTCATAAAAGGAATTTGGCAATATTCCTTCAGTTTCTACTGTGTGAAATGGTTTGAGGAGTAACGGTAGTAATTCTTCTTTGAATGTCTGGTAGAATTCGGTACTGAAACCATCTGGACCAGGACTTTCATTTTTGGAGAGGTTTTTAATGACAGCTTCAATTTCCTTAAGGGTTATAGGCCTGTTTAAGTAATTAATCTGATCTTCATTTAATTTTGGTAGGTGGTACCTGTCCAGAAAGCTGTCCATTTCTTCTAGGTTTTCCATTTTTGTGGAATACAGATTTTCAAAATATGATCTGATAATTCTCTGTATTTTCTGGGGGTCTGTTGTTTGTCCCCCTTTTCATTTTTGATTTTGTTGATTTGAGCACTCTTTCTCTGTTTTTTGATTAGTTTGGCTAAGGGCTTATCTATCTTGTTAACTTTCTCAAAGAACCAACTCTCAGATTCATTGATTCTTTGTATTGTTCTTTTTGTTTCCATTGTATTGATTTCAGCTCTAAGTTTGATTATTTCCTGCCATCTACTCCTTCTAGGTGAGTTCGCTTCTAATTGTTCTAAGGCTTTCAGCTTAGCTGTTAGGTCTCTAGTGTGGGATTTCTCTAGGTTTTTTCTTATTGGCATCTAGCACTATGAATTTCCCTCTTAAGACTACTTTCATTGTGTCCCACAAGTTTGGATACATTGTGGATTCATTTTCATTGAATTCTAGGAAGACTTTGATTTCTTTCTTAATTTCTTCCTTGACCCAGAGATGGTTCAGCTGAGTGATGTTTAGTTTCCATGAGTTGGTAGGCTTTCTTTGATTTTTGATGTTGTTGAACTCTAACTTTAGACCTTGGTGGTATGATATGTTACAAGGGATTATTTCCATTTTTTTGTATCTGTTGATATTTTCTTTATGACCAATTATGTGGTCAATTTTGGAGAAAGTTCCATGAGGAGCTGAGAAATATGTATATTCCTCTGCATTTGGGTGGAAGCTTCTGTAGATATCTGTTAAATCCATTTGCATCATAACCTCTTTTAGACTCCTTATTTCTCTGTTGAGTCTCTGTCTGGCTCACCTATCCAGGGTTGAAAGTGGGGTATTGAAGTCTCCCACTATTAGGGTGAAAGAATTGATGTGGGGTTCGAGCTTTAACAGTGTCTTTTACATAAGTAGGTGACCTTATATTAGAAGCCTAAATATTCAGGATCGAAAACTCCTCTTGACCAATTTTTCTTGTGATGAATAAGTAGTGACCATCTTGATCCCTTTTAATTGCTTTTAGCTTAAAGTCTACTTTGTTAGATATTAGGATTGCAACCCCTGCTTGTTTCTTAGGACCATTTGACTGGAAAATCTTTTCCCAGACCTTTATTTTAAGCTTGTGTCTCTCCTTGCAGTTGAGGTGTGTTTCTTGTAGGCAACAGAAGGATGGCTTCTGTTGTTGTATCCAACTTGTTAGTGTGTGACGTTTTATAGGAGAGTTGAGTCCATTGATATTAAGGGAAATTAGTGACCGTTGATTGATATTTCCTGTCATTTTGGTGGTAATTTGTTTGTATTTCCTTTCTCTGGAGTATTCTTCTGTGGAATTATTGATTGTTTGTGGTTTCATGGGTGTATCTGGGGTCCTTAGGTTGGAGTTTTCCCTCTAATACTCTCTGTAGTGCTGGATTGATAGATAGATATTCTTTCAGTCTGACTTTGTCATGAAATATCTTGTTTACTCCATCTATGGTGATTGATTATTTTGTAGGGTATAATATACTAGTTTGGCAGCCATGCTTTTTTAACGTCTGTATATCTTCTGACCAAGCCCTTCTAGCTTTCATCGTTTCCATTGAATAGTCAGGCGTTATTCTGATGGGTCTGCCTTTAAGTTGGCACTTGTCTTTTGCAGCTCTTAAAATTTTTTCTGTGTTTTGTATATTTTGTGGCTTGATTATAATGTGGCGTGCTGACTTTTTTTTCCAGTCATATATATTTTGTGTTCTGTAAGCTTCTTGTATCTTTATAGGCATTTCCTTCTTCAGGTTAGGGAAGTTTTCTTCTATGATATTTTTGAAAATATTATCTGTGCCTTTGAGCTGGTATTCTTCTCCTTCTATTCTTATTATTCTCAGATTAGGTCTTTTCTTGGTGTCCCAGATTTCCTGAACATTTTGAGTTATGGCTTTTTTAGTTTCAGTATTTTCTTTGACTGATATATCTATTTGAGCTACTGAGTCTTCCACTTCAGAGATTCTATCTTCCATCTCTTGAACTCTGTTATGCTTGTATCTGTGGTTCCAGCTTTTTTCTTCAGATTTTCTATTTCTATCTTTGCCTCATTTTGTGTCTTTTTTATTGCTTCTATTTCAGCTTTTTAGTTCCTGGCATGTTTCTTTCATAGATTTGTTCATCTCTTCCAATTTTTTGTTTTTATTTTCTCCTACTTCTTTAAGGCTATTTTTCATATCTTCTTTGAGAGCTTCGGTGATCATCATAAAGGAATTTTCAGTGCTGCTTCCTTCTGTTTCCTCTTCATTGCTCAGTTCAGGACTTGTATTTGTAGGATCACCACTTTTTTCTGGAGTTACCTTGTTGTTCTTTATATTATTATGTGAATTCTTGCACTGCCGTCTGCCCATGGCTTCAGTGGTTCACAATTAGGTGGCTCCTGATCAGTTGTGGCACTCAGGCTTGTGTGTCTCTTGTCACCTCTGAGGAAAAGGTCTGCTCAATCTGTATCTCTGCTCTGGGCAGGGGACTGAATTTCAAGTCTTCAATCTTTCTCTGTTTGAGCAATTGGGGGTGGGATGGTGGCTGTGCAAATTTCCTCAGCATCAGCTGGGGGGACTGTGGCAGTCAGAGCTTATTTCTGACTGCTACAGTGTGCATGGGTGCACGCTCTGTAGAGAGGACCGGGTCCGGAACCACCATATAAAAATTCTTAACTTCACTATGTTTGTCCCTGGGATAAATACCATTGTAAGGCTTGTACCTTTAACTGAAATTTCTGGGCTGATGGCTATGCATATTTTGAAATAATTTTAGTAAATAACAGTAAATTTAGCTGTAAGAATCTAGGACCATTTTACATTCTCATGAGGAGGTTTTGAGGACCAGTTTCCATGTACCTGAGACAGAGTTAGTTACTGAAATTACATTATTCTTTATAAACTGTGGACTTAAAATGGAACCATTTTGTCCTTTTAATTTTCTCTTCTTTGGGTCTTCAGTAAACCTCACAGCAAAATTTTATGATTGCCATAAAAATTTTTCTAAAAAGGAATTAAAAATTTTTAATTAAATTATTTTAATTGGTATGTATATGAACATATTGATGAGATATTGTAGTTTTACTGTTGCTTATGTTTTTGAAAAGGAAGTCTCACTATGTAGCCTTGGCTGGCTGATACTGAACTTGTAATCTTTCTGCTCCAGACCTCTCAGTAATGAATTAGAGGTTTGTACTTCATGATTGGCACACATAGGATATGTTTTGTGGTGGTTTGAATTAAAAATGGGCCCTATATGCTCATAAGGAGTGGCACTATTAGGAGATCTGGTCTTATTAGAATAGGTGTAAACTTGTAGGAGGAAATATGTCACTCGGGGTGGGCTTTGAGGTTTCAAATGCCAAGCCTCGTCTGTCTCTTTCTTCTTGGTACTTGTTGCTCTATCTCCCTTATGCTATGCATCCCATCAATACAGTAATGGATTAAACCTCTGAACTGTTATTTAGCCCCAATGTTTTCCTTTATAAGATGTTATCATGGTCACAGCATCTCTTCATAGCACAATAGAAACCTAACTAAAACAAAAGCTGATATCAGGGATTGGGATATTGCTGTGGGTTAAGGTTAGGGTTAGACCATTGGGGCTAGACCATGCTTTTGTTTTAAAGAATGTGGACTTTAGAATTTTGGATTAGGAAAGCAGCTGAATACTTTAAGTGGGACTTATTGGGCCATACTAAGGAGTATGGAATATAATGGTAGTGAGGTGATTTGAACTGTGAGAACCTAGCTCAAGATGCTTCAGAGGAGTAGAATATTAATATGTGGCCAAAAGATCGTTTTGTGATAGTTTGGTTAAGAATTTGGCTGCTTTATGCCCTTGTCAAAAAACAAACAAACAAACAAAACCCTCTCATGTTCAAGAAAATAAACAGATTTTTAAGAAGCCTGATGCTTCTTGCCCTTTCTGGAAAAACGATGGGGGGATGCGGTGGGGAGAAGGAAGGCTGAAGGCTGACTGGGAGGGGTCAGGAGGGGGAAGGGAGTTGGAACAAGGAAATACATGGATAAAAAAACAACTTTATTTTATAAATAAATTTTTTTTAAAAAGGCTGATACTAAGTAGCATAAAGAAAGTGGTGACCTCAGAGCAAGACTCCACCGAGCTAGAATTCCAACTCCTGGAAAGGAGTTAAAGGAAAGTATAGGGCCAGATGCCTTTAAACTCAGCAAACAGAGGCTGGTAGATCTCTGAGTTTAGGACAACTTGGTCTACAGAGAAAGTTTCAGAACAGAACATCTTAGGCATCAAAGGAAGGCACTAAAAACAGAGGTGGTGAAAGTGTATTTCAAGGAGAGGCCATATTATAGCCCTAACAAGCAGTAGAACATGGCAGCCTCAGCCATGGAATTCTGGCTTTAAAGGCAACAATACAAAAAGAGGATTTTGAACTCTTCCACCATCACTAAGGTAAGCTGCTGAGGCCAGGTATATGTCAAGGGTGTCCCTAAATGGAGCTCTAGAGAAGCCATTGCATGAAGCTGTAAAAGTGAAGCCTAGAGTACCTTGAAGACAAAGACTTCAAGATGCTGGAGTGGCTGGAGTCTGCTGAGGAAAGCTGCTAATAGGAAAGAGAAATAGGCCAAGAGAGATCAGCTTGTTACAGTTAACAAAGCTGAAAGGAACTGGAGAGCTCTCTGAAGAGTGCTTTCACATCAGACATGAAGATGCAGAGTTTAGAGTTTGCCCACCTGGTTTTTGGTCTTGCGTTGTTCTGAAATTTTATTCCTATGCTACTCTCTTTTAGAATGATAATGTATATCCTGTGCCATTGTATGTTGGAGATATGTAATCTGATTTTTAATTTTGATTTTAAGAGACTGTCAAGAGCTTTAAAAGTGACTTTGAACTTTTAAACCGGGCTAAGATTTTGACAGATTATGGGGACTTTTGAAGTTAGACTGAATGCAGTTTTGCATTGTGATGTGGCCACAAAACTAGAGGGGGCAGGAAGTAGAATATGGTGATTTGAATAAAAATGCCCCCCATACAAATCACATAAAAAGTGGAACTAGAAGGGGTGTGGTCTTGTTGGAGAAAGTATGTCATTGGGGTTGAGCTTTGCGGTTTTAAGTGCTTAAGCCAGGCCCGGTGTTATTTTCTCTTCTTGCTGCTTGCTGATTCAGACACAGAACTCTAAACTTCCCCTCTAGCACCATGTCTGCCTACATGCTACCGTGCTTTTTGTCATTACAATAGACTAAACCTTTGAACTATAAGCTAGCCCCAATTAAATGTTTACTTTTATAACATTTGCTGTGGTATCACTTCACAACAGCAGAAACCCTAAGATATGAATATATTATATGTTTAAATCATGTCATATATATATATACATATATATATATGAGTTTCCACAGATATTTGCCATTTTATTTAGGCAAACACTTTTCTCTGACATTGCTCCCTGCACAGTGCTACCTGTAATCTATAGTCTAAACCCTGGAGCATCTTACTTCCACCTAAGTGTAGTTTAATATCTATTGTTCAACATTTCCCAGCCTCTACTCTCCTCAGATTTTAGCATCCATCTCTTCCCAGCC
The DNA here is from genome assembly GCA_004025045.1 of Sigmodon hispidus. Classification (NCBI taxonomy): domain Eukaryota; kingdom Metazoa; phylum Chordata; class Mammalia; order Rodentia; family Cricetidae; genus Sigmodon; species Sigmodon hispidus. The sequence goes on from PVIH01002455.1 coordinate 160,618, forward strand.
AAATTCTGTCAGCCCAGCCTTTCAAAGTTTCAGTCATGCCTATAATCATGTGGTAATCATGATTGGTTTATTTCTGTTAACATGGTGATCTCTAGTTACCTCTGTGTTACTGCAACCTTCTCATCTACATAGTATTTCATAGTGTGCATGTAGCACCTTGGCTTCATCAACTTCTCACTGAATGAACTATGACTATCAGGGAAGAGCAAGCCTCTCTTTCTGGGTAGTACTTGTAGTGGCCTTGCTTGGTAATATGGTATTTTGTTTATTTTAAAAATTACTTTATTTTTGAAATTTTAATATTTATTTTAAAAGTCTCACACTGTTTTCTGTAGTGGGATTATGTTGTTACATTATAAATAATTGTCCTGCCTATTAGTTTAATAAAAACAGTAATTGGCTGAAGGCAGACAGGAAGTGTGGGCAGGGCTACCAGACTAAGAAAATTCTGGGAACAGGAAAGGCAGAGCAGAGATACCACTGAGAAACCATGATGAGATGCCAGCAGATGTAGAGGAAATTAGTTGAAATGCTGCTCTGAGAAAAGGTACCAAGCTGCATGGCTAAACAAGATAAGAATTATGGGGTAGTTTAAGAGCAAGAGCTAGCCAGAGCCATAGGCTGATCAGCATAAAATTAAAGTAAAAGAGGGCCAGGTGGGAAAGGCTGGGCTAGAAACTTACTACTACAGTTTTTCATCTTGGCTAAACCCATTACCAATATTATCTGTGTTGTGCAGAACTCTAAGTTCTCACCAGGACTTCTTCCTTTTTACTCTTTTTGGGAACAGCTGTCCTTTCTGGGGCATGGAGACCCCTTGCTATGGTTTTGGCTGTACTTCTGTGGTTAGGTGGTCTAAGTATTTTTTCACATATATGATACTTTTTAATTTAAGGAAATAAATTTGTAGAAATTTATTTTGTAGAAAATGAGTATGTACCTATGGTCAGGCTTAAGGTCTTGTAATGACATCAACAACTACACCAGTATGACCTCTCTGCTCCATTCTCTCTTTAAAAACATAGATATAGCCTATGCTGGGGAGGATGTGGAGCAAGTGGAACACTCCTCCATTGTTGGTGGGATTGTAAACTTGTTCAGCCACTCTGAATGCAGTATAGCCATTTCTCAGAAAACTGGAAATCACTTTCCCCAAGGATCCAGCAATACCACTTTTAGGCATATACCCTAAAATCACACATTCACATCCCAAAAGCATTAGTTCAATTATGTTCATAGTAGCATTATTCGTAATAGCAAGAACCTGGAAACAACCTAGATGCCCCTCAACTGAGGAATGGATTAACAAACTGTGGTATATCTACACAATGGAGTACTACTCAGTAAGAAAAAATGATATTCTAAAATTTGCAGGCAAATGGATGCATTTGGAAAATATCCTCCTGAGCAAGGTATGACAAACCCAGAAAGATAAGCAAGGGATGTATTCACTCATTAGTGGACTTAAAAAAAAAGTTGTCATTGTATACAAGAGCTCAAAGCTAAAACATAGCTAAATGACACAATGCCTCACTTTTGCTTTGATGGCCTCTGGCAGGGGTGAGGAAAGACTTGTTTTCTTTAAGGGTCTGGCCACAGGGAGTTTAATTATGTTCCAGTAAGTAAATGAGCAGCATGAATGGGCATTTTTGTAAATGGGGAGATAGATCATAAGAGTGGGTATGAATCTGAGAGGATTGATAACTGAGTTGATGGGGTGCATGATGTAAAATCACCAAATAGTAAATATGTAAATATATAAATAAATAAAAGGATTACAAATGACCATCTCTAATGTGCACATTTTAAAAAATCTATTTAATTAATTTATTCCTATTATTTTTATTTTTGAGATTATAATTGCATCATTTCATTCTTATCATTCATCCCTCCAAACCTTTCCATTTTGTTCTCTTCCAAATTCATGCACTATTTTTTCCATTAATTGTCATTACCTGCATTTTTTAAAAAAATAACATGGATTCCTGGTTTCTGAAGTTTGAACGCAGGGTCCATGCTTACAGGTCAACCATTTACTAACTGAGCTGTCTTCCCATTTCTCCTCATTTTCATGTATTATCTAATAACTTCTGAGGCAAAGCTGGTAAGCTATTCTTGCGTAGCAACCATCTTCTGTGTATCAGATGATGGTGCAGTTTAAGAAGTTACTACTTTTTCATTGATGGAGGGGATGCAGTAATATTTTAAACATGGGACTCATTTAAAGACCTGACTCATTTGGCGTCTAAGTGGATTTGACTTTCTCTCTTACCTGATGCAATGGCTGGAGTCTTAATTGTTTTTTTTTTTTTTTTTTTGGACCATAAACTAAATGGGAAAATTGGATTCCTACACTGAGGATGAGGGGGCAGAAAAATAACATCCTAGAATCATGTTTTCAGGGATCATCTCCATCCATTCAGCCCAGCTGCCTTTATTACCCCTTGCTCATCATTTTTTTTTTCTACCTTTGATTTTGTATCTTTCTATCCCATTGGATTTTATGTGTTATGGTCAAATTTCAAGAAATTCCGTAGTTTTACAGAAATCATAGACTGTGGTCATGTTTTACTTTCTCACATTTGGTGAATATTTTCTAGCCCAAACAAGCCTTGTGTCTTCCTTGGAGGTTAACTATTTGTTATAATTTTAATTTTTTTCTAGGTATATTGTTCTACCAAGGCTGAGTCTGTGCTCACCCAGACTGCATGTCTACATCTCCCAAATGCCTCCATTAAGTATCATTATGGTTTTAAATGTTTATCAATTGGATTTGATAGACAGCTTTTATTTTCCTTGTATTACTGGTGGGGTAACCTAAATGTTACAAAAAAGGTTATTTTTTTTTTTAAATTTCTTTTGCTCCCTTTCTCTCCTCTCCCTCCTCCCTTCCTCCCCTCCTCCCTTCCTCCCTTTCTTCCTCCTCCTTCTCTTCCCAATCTCTAGTACAGGGCATTGAACCCATGCCCTCTCACTTGCTAGGGAAGTGCTCTACCACTGACCTGTATCTCCAGTTCTCTTTTAATGTTTTATTTTGAGATGATAGGAAATAAGTAAATTGTAAGGTGGTCTTGAATTCAATCTGTAGCCTAGGCTAGCCAGAAATTGTAATCCTCCAGCCTCCACTTCCTGAGTCACTGTGATTACAGGACTTCAGCACTGGGTCTAGTTCTTTGAATCACTGAGACTTTGCACCGTTTGATCTTTCTTTCACTTGAGTCCCCATCAAGTGTTTGTCATATCTGACTATTTCAAAGAGCCCCACGCAGAAATGTATCTTTTATAGTTCTTCTTTTGTGATGTTTTTCTGTCTTTTGCTTATTATTTTTAAACTTTCCTCATCTTTAATACTTTTATATAGCTCAAAGTGCTACTCATGTACCAAATATCACTGGACTTTTCTTTTTCAATATGTTGCAGATATTCATTCCTAGTTTGTCAAATGCATATTTATTTTGCTTATTTTTGGCATAGGAAAGATTACATTATAATATAGCTATATCTATTTGTTTTCTTTATAGTGTCCCCTATAATGCTCTCTTGTTTCAATTATATCTTTTCATTTAGATGATTTTAAAATATCCCTTCCTCTCATCAATTTTTATACTTAAGTCTTTAATACAATGAGAATTTATTTGAATGTACATAAATTTTGAAGCTTCCTGTCATTTTACATGTGATTTAATATGCTATAGCATCTTTCATTGGCTCCTATGCCTCCCATCACTGCCTCGAAATATTCTATAGAACAACTAATTACATGTGTTTATTTCTGGATGATCCCCATAGATTAGTGAAGCTTTGGGTTTTTGATCTCTTTTGTGCTATCAAATTATCACAACTTTATAAGATAATTTTTATCTGGAAAGGCCCATTCACACTAATATTTCCCCCAGATAAAGGCATTTTTTTATATGCTTGTTTCTAGAGGACATTTAGAATTATTTTGACAAATATTCATAATATCTAAGCAGACTTTAATTTTGTGTTTTGTTACTATTGTGCCTTGCCCATGTGCCACCTTATCAGAAAGCTTTGGTCTTCCTTTCCAGAATTATTATTTACTTAGTACCTTTAATTATTCCTGACTTTGTAGTCTCTTTTATAAAGACCATTTGCATATCTTTTTAGGGTCATTATTGTAGACAGTTGCTTTTTCCCCTTCTCCTTACTTTTGTAAATGTAATTTTGTTTCCATTATGTCTTTTAAATGAATCTTTCTGGCATATGGGAAATCTGATTTTTTTCACATTTTTCACATTTTTACGTTACATATGGCCACTCAGTGAACACTAATAAATTATAAGAGCTTTTAAATGGATTCGCTAGTGTTTTCTGGGACGTAATTAGATTTTAAACCTGGCTTTCATTGAGCTTGCTAAATTTTATTAATTGCTCTTGACTGTATACATGAATCTCTTCTATATGCCCTGCTCCAAGCAAGGGATAAGGCTTAAGAAAGGTTTTCTGTGAAGTTCTTGTTCAAGGGGAGGCTAGAAATATATACAAAGAAAGGTTAAAATGTTGTTACACTGATTCCATTGCAGTATGTGTGTGTGTGTGTGTGTGTGTGTGTGTGTGTGAGGGGGTGGGGGGAAGCACATTCAATGACATGCTTGGGCCACGTGGCTGGAGACTGTAAAGTGGGGTCTGTGTCAGTCTCACCCTAACCCCACAGTGTGTCTTCTGCAGCTGTTTTTCCTCTGACCCATCATGTGACATGTCTGAGCAGCACACACTCCTTCCTAGTCCTACGTTCTCTGCTACTCAACCCAACACTGCAAACTTCACCTTGTCTCTGGCACGATTTCCCAGGCCCCCAATGTCAAACAAAGAAATAAATAGTCATAGCATTTTCAAAAATAAGTATAACACGTCTGTCTCCTGTCCTCGCCAGGGCTCCAAATCATGTCTTATCTTTTTATCTTGTGTCAGCCATCCAGTACTGGACACATAAAAGGCAGACTTTAATTGAATTGGAGCTTTTACATTTATAAAAGATTTTTCTCATTGTATACTTCATGCTCAGACTCATTCCTCACCACCAGTTTCTCCTCACTCCAGGTAAAAACATATAATATATATATATATATTATATGTATACACACACACATATATATATATATTCATGTTAGTCTCCCTTTTCACTAGATTTCTGTCTGACTTTTTCAGACTGCTTTCCAAAGGTTGGCTTCTAAACTGTTCATTCCAGTCTCACAAAGAAAGAGATTTATGGAAAATATTTTGTTTTTGTTTTTTGATTTTTTTAATTAGTTTTTTAAACAGGAAGGAGAAAAAGTCAAAGGAAAATCTAATGAACTGTAATCATATGTAATCATAGTAAGTGTGACCAACCCTGCAGAGGGACCACATGTGAAGGAGAGAGGTGTTTTACTGATGACGTCTTTAATAAGATAGTTTAATAAGGGAGACTTCTATGATACAGTCACTGTAAAAACTGCATTTGTAAACTCAGGCTCTGGTATGAATAGAGAAAATGAAAGGCTTAACAATCTATTCCCCCACCCCCCTTGCTCTCTTAAAAATGGTCATTTCATTATTGGCAGATGAAAACAAGTTGATGTTGATTGCTTTGAAATAGATAAATTAAGTTGAATAGTGGCCACATGTGGTGACAAAAAACCCTTAAGCTGGATTTTGGTTGCAACATGGCATCTGTGACTTCGTTCTCAGGAAGTAGGCTCACCCCAAGCATTAATCCATTTTCCTTCCTGGAATTTACAGAAGACTGGAACAGTTACTGGCTGGCTCCGTGGATGGCCATGGACTAGGCAGACTGAGAATAACTTGGAAAACCAAACACAGATGGGACCAGACTGAAGCTAAAGACAGTCATTCCATGAAGACTGGTTAAATCAGTGAATTCCATCTGCTGCTGGACGCAAGCCAGATGCAGGTCAGAGACACAGTAGGGCAGAGAATACAGTCCTGGTGAGTCCCAGGGACCTGGACTTTTGCTCAGTCTAGTGCCCCAGGTCCTTCATTAACTATAGTTGACTTTTGGGATCTCAGTCAAGGCAGGACATTGGTTAGAGGGGTACCCTTGGTGCCTAGTGATATTGATAGAATAAGGACTGATGAAGATATTCCGTTATAGGGACTGTTCAAACCACTTCATGGGGTGCTATGTTAGCTAAACAGATGATAAAATTTTCAGCTCATTGTACTTCAGAAGAGTGTTTACTCAGCTGCCTAACATTAAATTAAGTGAGAAAAACAAAACAAAACAAGAAAGTGAAACCAGAGTCTTAGCAATTATACTCGATTCTCTGGAGCATGGCATTTTGATCCTTTGAGGCCTAGTTACCCAGGACAAATTTGAAGAGTGACAATGAGTTGTCATATATCATATAATCACAACAAAGCATGCACAGTTTCCCTGGCAGTTGAGAAAAAAAAATAGGAAAGCTGTAAAAGAAAGACACTTGTACCTACAAAGCACCTCAGGGGACAAAGAGCAGAAACAGCTGTAGGCTTCAAAGGCTATGATGACTTTACTCTGTGACTTCACATACATCTTGCCAATAACAAGAAGAATTGTTCACTTCATTGGCTGCCATGGATCCTCAGTCTACTCCACAGGTAGAAAAACTGAGGCATGTGGAGATTGAGGCTATTGCTGAAGGTTACATACTTGGTAAACAGGGCTAGATTTAGGACCATTCTAGAAATCATCATCACCTACGTATGTATGTATGTTTGTATGAATGTATGTATGTATACATCTATGTATTTATCTATTGCCTTTCTTGGAGATAAGTTCTTGATAGGCAGCTGGACTTGAACTCATTGTGATCCTCCTGTCTCACTCCCTATCTCCCTGAAAACTTCAATTTTAAAATTTAAATATTTTACAATAGAGATAAAATTATTATTTTTCATTTATAAATTCAAAAATCAAGTCTCTGTAGCGTGATGACCATTTCCTAAAGTCATGGCAAACACATGATAAAGCCAAGAGTCCATTTTGCTTCTTGGTCACCTGATGTGACTCAACAAGAAAGATAATGGTGATTTCCTGAGTATTCTGGTCAAAACCATGTCACTTGAACCAGACATGCTGGAGGATGCCCAACAAAATGATTAGAATGGAATTTTGGAAAGCATTGGTGTTATAAATGGCCAATAGCTGAGGAGCTCTTGGGATTCAAAGAGACAGATGAGGTGAGTCAGCCAGCTGCATGTTGATTATGCACTGAGCTTAGCTTAAGAGAATTCGTATGATAAGGACAGCACTGGGACAACCAGGGAGACTTGAATCCTAACAGTTTATGAGATGACAGTATTGTTAGTGTTGTAGTTCCCAAGTGCTGCATTAGCTATACTGCATTTTTGTGAGACTCTTCCCATTCCTTGAAGAAACCTATTCAAGTCCTTCGTTTAGTGTCATGCTGTCAGTAACTACTTTGCAATGACTTAGCATAAAATAGGTGTGTGCATCTATATGCAAATAATAACATGCATATGGAACTGTATATGTGTTTACTTGCATCTAGTTTCTACTTATATGTGTACATATATTTCCATGGAGGTAGAGGATATTTTTATAATTCGCAAATTTAGCTTAAAAGTATGTAATTTTTCATTATGCTATTATTGCAGCTTCTCTGCTAACTTGTTTTTTTTCATGGTATAATTTAGAGGAAAATTCATGATATTGTCTGACTCTGCTTCTTAACTTCTACTCTAAGACGTTCCTAAAGTTCAAATTCATGCCCTGAGCTAGCAAGAGAAAGATGGGTTATTACTGTTTCTGAATATACTGAGCACCAATTAATATTTACTGTGTATTAAATCAGCCAATGACTTTAAGGAAATACACTGTATATTAGGCTCTCTTCTATGCCCCAAAGATTAGATGATAATAAAACATAGTCTCTGAATTTTAGAAGATGGAGAAATGAGTTTCAGGGAAAGAAAACAGTTATATGAGTCAATGTTTGGCTTCAACCAGAGCTAAAATAGGACCTAGGTCACTATTTAGTTAAATGATGTAATGGAAGGCCTTTCTGGCAGAGTTAACATCTAATTAGACATAGGACCAAGATGAAGGTCTGTGTATTAGTTATTTATTCATTATTGTGACAAAATGCCTAGCAGAGTCACCTGAAGGAAAGAGAAGGTCATTCTGGCCCATGGGTTGAGGACATACTCTTTCACAGGTAGAAGGTATGGCAGTATGAAGCTGCTCACATTTCTGTTCACATTTCAGCAGAACAAAGCCAAGGAAGAGGAATGCTGGTACCAACTGGCTTTCTCCTATTTGCCTTTGTATTCAGTCTAAGTTCCTAGCTCACCAGATGTGAGAGAGCCTTCACTCTTCAGTTATACCCACTGGCATTGCTTGGTTGACAATGGTAATTCACCATCAACACATAAAAGAAGAATTTTCTGCACATCACAATGTCATGTACCAAGGCCTCAGAAGGAGCCATTTCACTTTTCACCTCTTTTAATCTTTTTATAATGATTCCCAATTGCTGTTGTTTTGTTTTTGTTTATTTTTTCAAAATATGCAATGTTCTCTAAGTAGATGACTTACAAAGAAAATAAAATGTTGTATTTCCCGGAGGTACAAATTATGAGGAAAGAAACAGATGTCCTGTGTAAGATGTCCAAGATGCAGCCTTGTCATGCTTCTTAGTGACACGTTCTTTCATTTCACTCCAACTTTGAAGAGTACCAAAGGTTCAGTCACTGCTTCCAGGGTCCAACTCATCTGCTGGATTATCTAAGAACATGAGAGCTGGGATCATTGCACAGATCACTGCAGAGAGTGACTTTGTATCTAAGCTATTTGCCCAAGCACTCCAGATTTGCTCTGTCTTTTGTATTGATATTGAGGAGGAATTTGTACACTGGGCTGGTGAAGAGAAAGCCACATAGAACTTATTTGTCTCTCAGATACCCCATCCAGCATTGACATTACGGACACATGTTACCACATCCAGCTTTTCAGTGGGTACTCAGGGACCAAATTCAGGATCATATGATCACACAGCAGGCACTTCTCCCCTTCTCAGGGTCTCATCAACTATTTTTGTAGATAACTCAATGCTCTCCAAGCAGATGAATATAAAGTGGAAACACTGAAAAATTATCACCACCATTCTGAGATACTTAATATATTATTTATTTTGGTTTATACACTTTTGTTCCTTTTTCATGCTTTTATATCTATAAAAACATGAGTTTGTTTTATGTGCTACCTGGTAACCTTTGGTTTAATCCAAACTGGTAATACATAGTGGCAGGATTTTGTGGCTTTGGATGTGATTTCACTCTGTATTTCTGGGAACTTTCACTTAATAACTTAGAATGACTTGTAATTTTATATGCTCAGAATACAATTCTCACTAATGTGTTAAAAGTACACAGAATTAAAATCATATATACTAGAAATTTGCATAATGAGAATTCACAGTAGGAGAAGGAATATTTTATTAATGGAAATTAGTAGACACTAAGTAGATGGAAAAACATTTAGATCTGAGCACTTCCTGTTAAGAAAATTATCCATAACTCTCTGTGCACAAATGAAACCTGTATAAGTATGAGTAGGCATGCATGCATGGACTGATAAACAAACCCCTCTTATGAGTCTGTCTTCAGTTCCAGCCTTGATTCTCTATAAAAGAAAATAGGCGAAAACAGATAACTTAGAAAAAACAAAAAAAGATGTCTTAGTATGAAAATAAAGATCCATTTATTAAAAAATCAATCTTTAAAAGGCTTGCATTTCTCCTAATTATAAGTACAATAGAACATTATATAAGTTGTAGTAAGGGTAAATTCAATTGGACATGACATTGAGCATTTGACTCATGCTATACTATAGTATCTAAGAGTTCTGCCACAAGACTCTAAACCTTAGAATTTAAAAATAATAACTATCATATTTTAGAGCTTTGATTGTGTCTATCAAGAATAGCCTTAACAGAATGTGGAAATTCTTTAAGATATGAAACTTCTATATTCACTTTATGAACTGGAGAGAGTTGAGAACATTTAAATATAAATAATGAAAGATATTTTTAGCAATATTTCCCCTGCATTGAAACCTATAGCACATGCTGATTTGTTCCACTGAATCACAAGAATGTCCTCATCAAGTCATTCTAAGAAGCCACTTCTGAAGAAACACATCCATTTTCATCCTGTCTGGACTTTAAGAGTAAGATGGTGGGTGAGTGACAGGTAGGTCAGGATTATTAGTATTCCAACACTTCCTGAATAAGGCATATTATTTGCAGAGTAAAAGAGATAAAAAAACCACAAAGGCCTATTGAGAAATCCCTTTTTTTTTTTTTTTTTTTTTTTTTTTTTTTTTTTTTTTTTTTTTTTTTTTTTTTTTTTTTTTTTTTTTTTTTTTTTTTTTTTTTTTTTTTTTTTTTTTTTTTTTTTTTTAGTGAGCTTTGAGGCACTGTTAAAATAAGGAGCCCCACACCACTTTAGTGGGTAGAGTATATTATAATTAACAGTGTGGTGGTACTAGGGTAAAAAAAATAATACACACAGATTAAGGAAGCTACATGGATCATACAAGATTTCTGGTAAAGATTTATACACACAGACAAGACAATTGGGGAAGTTTCTATTAGAAATGTTCTCTGTTTATATTGTTCATTTTTAAAAAAGATGACAGCAGAAGAAAAACAGTTGGATTTATTATAATACCAAGAAACTTCTAAGGAGGATATTTATGAACTGGTCATGAGGTATGAGGATACTTTGCAGGCCTAGAGTCCAGGTCAAAAGCACAAAGTATGACTTGAGATGAACTCTAATATGTAAATGAGGAACCCAAAACCCACTTTCCAATGATCTGATTTCTTTCTTAAGTTCAATCCCTTCACTCCTCTGTGTGATAAATCAATGTTTACCCAAGAAATCAAGGATCACTACATAATTCTTTTGTCATGTCCCAAATGACTTTCCATCACAGAATTTTAGGCATTCTCTACCAGTCAAGAGTGTACATGCAAGCTGAACATGTTTCTCCAGTTCTAGATTGAACCAGTGTGGTGGCTCCTCAAATCTTTCTTTATCCTATCATTCAGTTCTGTAAAGTTTACATCATTATTTAATTTCTATTATTTTCTGTCTTACTACTGTCAGATAACTTCTTTAGTGTCTTCAGGGGAGCTGGATCCTGAGGTCTAGCTCCAGAGCTCTGTGGCAGAGACCAAGGGTGCCTGGCTTTCTTCCTTGCCCTTTGCTTTCCCTGTTGATTGCAGTCATGACTTGGATGCTGAATTAATGGGAGTTCTGTTGGGGTCCTAAGCCTTTCACCCTGGTTGTGTGTTTATTTAGACACTGACAGGCAGGCTGTGGCACTCTTCAGCAGACACCAAACAGCCTCCTTCACCTTCCAACTAACAAGAAAAAAACAAGAAGACTGGGAACTCTTTTTTAGTTTTAAGGACTTACATTTTGTTTTAAAACTTTGTTTCTCTTTCCTTTTTATTTAAACTAGTAGCTAATATAAGAAGGTAATAAATTAATTTACCCTCCAACTGTCTAATGGGTTATTGCAGGTTTAATATATTGGTGTTTAAAAATGGTTCACAAAGTGCATTGGGATACTTTGCAAATGAATGCATTTCAGAGTCATTTACCTGAATTGCTTGCTTTTAGAAAGCAAAGGCCATGCTTGAATGAGCTTTGAACCAGCCTGAGCATAGCAATTCCTTACATCACTCCCCTCCTTCAGAGCATGGCTCTCCTCAGCCTGGCAACCATTTTGAATTGAAGCTAAGGCTGAGAGAACAAGGTGCTCCTGTGTCAAAGAAGCTGAAGTATTGGATTCCATTCTGTCATAATGACTTCTGTGGTTACAGAGGATATGACAGCCAGCAAGCTAGGACTACTGCCAGAACTTACTAGGCTATAGGTGTCTACAAGAGAGTCACTTCTAGAATCAATGATGTCCAGACACTGACATACATGGAATGTATCAGTTACCTGTTTATTACAAAAAAACTTCAATGAAGTAATATTTACTTAGGGTTACAATTTTATGAGATACAGTCCATCATGGCAGTAAAACTTGATGGCAGAACTTATTGACATGCACATGCTCTGGCTGGCACTGAGAGTATCATAGCCTGCTCCCCTGACCTCAGAATTCTGTGTTCACTCTCAACATAGGAGATGCTGTGCAGGTCTCTGGTCTTTTGTTTTTGTCTCTAGAACCAACCCAGAGTTAATCTTTTCCATGCCTTGCCTAGGTTGCCATTATTGACAGACAACACAGGAATAATGTATTCCCAAGAAGACCCACATTGTGTTTATGGCAAAATTATGGCAATTAAGAAGGAAACACAAGTGCACCAGTCAAGTTAGCCATCTAGATAAGCAGTGCTTGGCCACTGTAACTTATTTTGATATGTGCTTGAGATCCTACAGATACCAGATAAATTGGCTTCTAGAACTCCTTCAAAGCCTTAGGCTGACATGTATTTTTAGATTCCCAAATGGCTAATGGCTTTCTTCTCAAGTATCCAGTTTTTACCTGTAGCATGTGTCATTTCAAAGAGGCCTTTGAGATTCTGAAGGTAAATGGTTAATTTACTTTCCTTGCTGAAGACTTAGCTTTCTCATATTGGTTCTAAGACAACTATGTATGGAAAGGCCCTGAAGTACTAGAGAATTGACTCAGCTGAGAACCACTTAAAATATCCAGAGAGTCCCATCCCTACATCAACAGGGTTTTAATTTCTCCAAAGTCTAATTTCAGAGGATAGAAGACCAGATCTTTTACATCAAAAACATGATTTTCTGTCTTTATCATTAAAAGAGACTCATAGATTCTTGCAGAACAACTCATGCACCCCACTTGCCTAATGTATTCTAGGCAAACACTGATTATCTTCTACAGTCTCCTCATAAGACAGTAACAGTAGTTCTTTATTATCAAGCCTTGAATGTTCCAGGCTTGGTGATATATTATTTCATATAATCTCATTATCATCTTTGAAATAGCATCTAGCCTTCTTAGCATCTAAACAGTAGCATGACCATTACCTATCATTGCTCATATCATATCCCAGTCCTGACATGTTGAAACTTCATCCCTTGCTACTCTGTAAATGGGTGAAATCCACTCCACCAAGTATGTTCTCCATCCCAACTGAACAAATGCCTATTAAACCTTCAAGACCCAGAGAAAAGTTAACACTTTCCCACGTCTCTAACTGCCTCATACTTATTCCACACAGCTAATTATTTTTTCTTCCCTTCCTTTTTTCTCCTTTCTTGGTTTATTTATTTTTATTTTATATGCATTGGTACTAATTATATAGGCCTATGAATAATTTCTGTTTTCTGAATGAAGAGATTGAACTACAGAGTGATGGATATGACTCCCTATACAAGACCAGAACAGCTGCAGCAGAGATACAATTTGAGTAAAGGTTTCTTGAGCCAGTTCTTGAAATTACCATTGGAAGCTTGCTTTATCTTCCAAGTTGTTCTTGGTTTGGCTTTATAGAAAAGATGGTCTGTACTATTGGGTGTTGAATGAGTGATTTTACTAAATATACAGCAAGTCAAGTAAAAGAATCAATAGTGATTTACAGACAAACAGACAGCAAAACATCTTACCAGGCACTCAAAATTGCCCAACAGAAACCAATTGGGAAAGCTGTAGTTTCAGATTGAGAGCATCTTCGATGGGAAGTTTTCTGTCCATCCCATTCATAATTTTTCAATGGCCACACTTCCTATTTCCTGTTTCAACCTCATGCATTTTTGGATCATGATATAAATGATTGTAACATCTGTTTACTTCCTAGCTGTTTTAAACACAATGATTTTGCTCTTAGACTGTTTTCTTTGTCTCTTTTCTCCCTATCACATAGGTAAAAGAACTAGCTTATCTACAGAAAGAGAAGTATTGAAAAACACGTGAAACAGACATGCTAAAGTCCTGGACATGAGACTCCACCAATATAATGTGCATTTCAGAAGGGAACCTAAAGTAAATGAAACATCCTTTTTTCTTTCATTTTTTTTTAACTGTAAGATTTCATTGTATTGGTTTAAGTGCCCAGCTCTCTATGTCTGATTGTTGTTATGTTCCAGATGAGCAAATTCAAAGTAGATTGACTGGGTGGCCATGTGCAGGGTCATAGATTTTAGGATATAAGAGGGAGGGTTCTTGAGTGGGAATCATCTGCAGGATGAAAAGTATCCATTGCCTCATTGAATGTCAAGAGAACAATAATTTCTTCATACAAGCTCTTCATCCTGGCATCCAGTGGGTACTATGTTGACAATATATTGTGTTGGCACATTTTAAAGTCTGAGAGCTGTGCTTCACAGGGAAAAATCACTGTGATCCAAGCACTTCATTTTGGCATCTGAAAAAACTTATGAATAGTTGGCACTTAATAGACTCTGGGTGATTTGTGGAGCAGGCAGAACTTTATCTCATGTGGAGATAAAGGTAAATGAACCTGCATTCCATGGGACTAGTCAGCTATTGCTCGTGTGAGATGGAATCCTTGGATTTCTGGTTTCCCTGGAGCTTTGAAGCACTGCTGTTGTCGAGATGATTGTTATGTCACTCACATTCCTCGGATCAGATTCACTTTTCTCCTCCTCACCCTGAAGAACTCTGCATCTGTGAAGTACTCATGACAGAGCCCATTGCAGATAGTTCAGGCTATATATTTCATCCCAGGGAGCCATGCACAAAGCAGGAAGTGGAGATGAAGGTCACTGTTGCTTTGTACCACTGATGTACATACACACAGACATTCAGATGAATTCTTACAGACACTTGAACACCTGCATCCACAAACACAAAGATATGTAAATGACCTCTTCAGATTCAACAAGCATGAATGCGCACTACCCACCATCAATCTCATGCATGTAGTTCTTCAGTGTGCGGTTTGTACACATTCATTATGGCCATTACAACTTCCAGGAGTTGTAAAATTGGCATCTCACAATAACTACAGGGCAGTGATTTTACTAGGAAGATGGGTGCTTGTCGTTTTGTGGTACTTGCTGCTCTTCTTTTGTTTTAGAGAGGGAAATTATGTTTTTCAGTCTCATATATCCCCAGCCCAGGAATGAACACATACCCAGTTTCAGTCCCCCTTTCTTTACATCAGGAAAGAGCACTTTGATCAGAACCCTCAGCAGGTAGGAGTTCACCTTACTGCCTGGAGCTATCCTGTCTGAAGGAGCAATCTGGACCTGCAGGATTCCTCTTCAGCCCTTTTATTTTACAAGCAGCCCCCCAAACCTCAAAGACCTGTCACCATTATGTGATCAGATTCCCAGTCTGAGGCTGAACACTACACTGGGTGAGGTGAAGCCACAGCACTGATGTCCTCACCATCTCCTGTGAGATCAGGCCTGGGTATTGCAATTCTCAGGTCTTGGGACAGACTGGCTAGGCCTTTCTAGAGGCCTGGCCAATGTTTTTACAGCTGCAGGCAGGGAGAAAAGGCTGCTCCCTAACTGTAGTGCATGCAGTTGGCCTGCAACCCAACAGCTGTTCGTATCCACACATGACCTCAGTCCCTGTAGGGACTGGGGATCTGAACAGGAATGGGGAGCTGTCAAAATGCCCCACTTTTCCCTTCCTTCTGACCCATTTGGTGAATGTGGCACTTAAGTGATTCTCACATGGCTTCCATGGCTTTATATTAACTCCTCAGGCAGCAGCGACAGCCTTATTAACTGCAAATGGCTTCTTGTGGCATTGTTCCACGTCTGATATTAATAATCAGTGTTTAATAAAAACAAAGAAGGGAAAACACAGGCAGAAAAAAACAGACTGCTTTTCCACATTCTCATTTGTCACCCTGCAGGAGGCCACAGGTCAAACTATCGGTGACAGCAGAGCTGTCAACTTCTGGCCAAAGATACATATACATGTGAACACACCCATGTATATATACACACACATGCATACATATATACATACATTCATATACATGCATAATAGACTCATATTCACATGTACACATATAGTGCACGCATTCATACACATGTGCATACTCATACAATATGCATACACATAGGTACATGTACACACTCATATGCCCACAAACACCCACATGCATAATACAGTCACATATTCACATGCAGACATAGTACACATGCTCATATTTGCACACACAATGTGCACATACATATGTTTATGTATATATATCCACATGCCTACATACATCCATACACATCCACAAATGCACATATATACACATTTGTATACACATAGATACTTACACACACATAAACTTTTACGTGTGTACATAGTCACATGAATAGACATACATTTACACTAGTAATATATTCACCTCTTCCTGGATCTGCACTTCATTCATTATCTGGCTTGGGTTTCTTTTTCCTACACAGTCTCACCTCTGTGGGTCACCAATCTGGTATCTATCTACAGTGGTTTCCATGGTCCATAATAATGTAATTAACTGATGCTCTAGATGAAGGAAGGAGAGAAGGAGTATTGTCTTTTTCTCTTCTCTTCAACTCTCCAGGAGTCAGGCTCATCATCTGCAAGACACATGGCTCTCTCCTACCAAAGTCTACGAGACTGTAGTTAAAAATGTAGTTAATTAAATTTATTCAAAAGATCAACTCCCTAGATTAGATGCTGGTTTTATTGCTACTAAAAATAAATAGAGCTGAAAAGAGAGGATGGAGAAGAGGAGAGTTGGTGGGTCAAACAAAGGGATTCTTGAGTTTTTGCATCCTTGGATCCTGGGCTGTTAGTTCAGGGTCTTTTATATTATAAATTGTTTTCAACAATATTTGACATCTCTTGAGAGGGTGAGGAGGTTTGTATGATAGCAATGAGTCTCTCTCTCTCTCTCTCTCTCTCTCTCTCTCTCTCTCTCAGTGTGTGTGTGTGTGTGTGTGTGTGTGTGTGTGTTGTGTGTATAGGTATATGTGAAAAAGCTTGTAGAAGAAGTTGTTTATGGAGAAAACTATGGTTTTTCAGCTTCCTTCTTGACAAATTTAGTATCCCCATTATCTTCTTCTACCTAAGAGGACTATAAAATACAACACAAAGTCTCCTGCTTAGGGCTAATAAACAGATGACTATTATGGAGGGTCATGTTCTATTGGCCACATTTCCTCCCATATACTACAATCCAGGCATTGACAGTGTATTCTCTCCCTTGTGGATGCTGAGACAGCCCCTGATTCACGTCAGCCAGCAAAGGACATACTGGAAACCTTTGTAAATTCATTACTTGAGATGAAATCTGGAGCTATAGGAAGAGCCTAAGAGTGCCGGCCAACCTGTGAGTCAGTTTCTTGCTTTTTTCCACCCCATGGCCTTGCCCAGGAACCTATTCCTCATTTACAAATACCTAAATAGTGTTCTTCCCTGATCCTTTTGCTTTGGTATCACAACTGACTCAAGTCTGGTCTTCCTGAACCTTCCTAAGGCCTCTGAAATCTGTCAGAGGTCCTGGTACCTACCTGTTCAGTCTGCTCTTTCCAGTACCTACAGCCATGATCCTAAAAAGGGCACAAATGCTGGACCTGGGAAAGAGCAGCCAAGGAGTGGGGACTATGGAAAATGGAGTCTGCATGCTCTCAGCCATGGGTGGGCCTGAAGTCAAGAAACCTGTGACTTCATCAAAATGTCAGTAGCTATTGACAAAGGACTTCCTGGCATGAAAAATGGCTGTCACTTTTCTTCTTTTAGCTTAACCTTGGAAACACACAGAGAATAGAGTTAGTGTGTTTCAGATTAATTTAGTCATCAAAATGTCATTCTGCAAAAGCTGTTTGCTAGCCTCCAGTCTCTTCAACTTCTCTTGCTTTGAGAAGGAAATCTCCCTGTGACAGACATAAGCTTTCAGGAATTCTGGGTAAAGGGTCTGAACTGGGGGCTCAGACTTCCTGAAGCCATGGCTGCTCTCCCCTACCAAAGCCTAGGAATCAAGTAGAACTGTTACCACGGCCTTAGCTTGTCACATAAATCTCCCTGAAGGGCAAGAAGGAATAAGAGAACAGCAAAATATATTTTGACAGGGGAAACAATAAAAAGGGAGCAGTTCCTATGGAAAAGATACACAGCACATTAAAGCCTTTTTGATTTTTTTTAAAGAGCCAGATATAAGTCCCCAAAGCTATCACCTATTAATGTCTTTATTTTTTTTATATTTAGTATTCAAGGAAACCCAGGAGTGTAATAAAACCCAGAGCCTAGGTAAGGCGAGGACTTGAAGGGATAGAATTTCTGAGTGGTGATCTCTGTCACAGCCACATACTAAATGATGGGTTTTTTTAGTTCCTACTTGCTGTTCTGGTGGAGTGATGGAGGAGATTAAAAGCCCACAAGCAATCACACCAATTGTTTCACTCTGGAAAGTTCTATCAACCTCCTGCTAAGTATATTAAGCACACATAACCCTGGAGCACAGCCTGGGTGCTAGGGTCCATGCTATCAGGTCTGAGAGTGAGCTAAAAAAAAAAAAAAATACTGTAGATATCTTACTCACTCTGAAAAACTTCCTTCCACATTCATGTGGTAACTGAGTTTTGCAGCCATGTTGAAATCAGGATCTGACCATGTGCTTTCTTGACTCTGCATACTAGTTCTTGCTTAGGGCAGGTAGAATCCACCGCTGTGACTGATAGCTTATTTTCTACATGCACACTCACACACTTTTGTGAGTGTATGTGTGTGTGTTTGTGTATGACTGTTGCATACACAAGAACACCAAGCACTGTAGACATCATTGAAAGAGGAAACTGCAATCAATACACCTGTCCAAACAATTAGAAAGAGATGTTTCTGAGTCTCCTAAATCTCCCTGGCATGTGCTAGATGCATGCTGTCAGGCAGGCTCCCATTAAATAGCTTCTAAATAATGCAAAGACAATCAGATGGACAAATAAGCAATTCAATTTGAGTGATTGATTATTGGAATAATGCTCATGCGCCCAAGGCACGACGTTTCCAATCACATTTCCATTTCATTTCTCTAGCAGTAATGATCTTTGTACTTTCATGGTGGGAAGCGATCTCATGAGTGAGGGTTGGGAGCACCGCTTAGGGAGTCTTTTGCATTCTCTGCCTATTTATTTTGCATATGAAATAGGTGCAGTTTCCTTTACTTTCTGTCTATAGTGTGGGGAACTCAGCAATCCCATGCTATATACCCCAATACATACTTAGTCAATGGATAGACAGCTTCTTGAGTAGTAAGGTTTAATCTACACATGTATACACACCCAGGTTAGACCAAGATCTTGTAGATGTCTCTTTATGTCATTGTATTCCCACCCTTTATTTTTACTGAGTACCTTAATGTTTAATGTTTCTAAATATAAATACAGAATCCTCTTTACTGCCTTCATTATTTTGAGTTTTATTTCAAAGGGATGTTAATACTGTACTTATGCACTATGACTGCTTCCTCTGGACTGTCTCTAGGTCTGAGATAGTAATGAGCCGTGCTGATGTGAGCTCTGTGAACCTCTGTGAACCTGCTGCAATCTAGCAGTGTGTGAATGATGAAGATGCTCCCTTCATTACACCCCATGCTATAAAGCCACGGTCTCTGAAGGGTGATTTTGAAGAAACCTCCTTGTAGGTCTAAGGAGATTAATATTCTCAGGAGTTTAGCTGTCTCAGATGACTCGCTGGCTCAGTCTTACCTTTGTCTTTGGTGAGGCTCAGCTATTATGGATAAGTCATCATGCTCTCTAAACTATGAGTTTTCTATCTGGAGAAGCAAAATTCTGCAGTATATTAGCCTTATAGTAGAATCTTCTACCAGGCAGGCATATGGTCATCTGTCTACTCCGAGTGTAGTCCCTGAGCCAGTGGCATGGACTCTCCTGGGAGTCAGACAGCCCAGATGTCTTGCATCAGATGTCCTTAAGCAGTTTATCTGAGACTCAAACACATTGTACTTTATGACACATTTCTCTAAAACCTATGAGAAGTGTGGGAAAGAGAGTCAGATTTTCTCTAGCAGGTATTTTACTTAGAAGGAAAAGTTATCTTTATCTTTCTATTTACAGTTTTCTATGCCTGTGGAAGAGGGTAAGCCAATAAAATTAGTATAACAATACCTAGCAGGCAAGGTGATAAGTGAGTGTTAATCATCTTCTTTTCTCTGCATGGAAAAAATGGCTTATGATGGTTTAGCAATGCTCACAGACAGACTAACATTCAAAAGTAGTTTGTAGCATTAGGAGTAGTAGTTGTTAGTATCCTCATCTTGAGCCCTGAATACTGTGGTCAATTTTCTCATGTTTTGACTGACTGCATTGTTTTCACTATACAGTGAGAGTAAAAGCAGAAGAATTCACATGGGGAAGATTTTCTCCAAATGCTACACTCAGATACCTGGCATGTCCATCTCCTTGCTTCCATGTGTATTCACTTCCCCTCTTGAGGTCATACATCATACCCTCTGGTGAGGTGTTGTGATAGCTAATCTTGCTTCTCAAATTGACTTCATCTAGAATAAACTAAAACAAGCTGCTGAGCTTTTCTGGGAGGAATTTTCTTGATCATCGTATTTGAGGCAGGAAGACTCATCCTAAATATGGGTGGCACTTCTGGTACCAGGAGAGATCAAAGGGCATGGAAGAAGAAAGATGCTTTGGGTTTGCTTGCTTCACTGTCATTGGCAAATTCACCTATGCTGTTGTTGCAACATCCTTCACCAATACTAGGACCAACGTCTTCAATCTTTCACATAGACTGATGACCAGCAGCTCCCCAGGAACCCTCCAGACCTTCAGCACTAGACTGGCCCTGCTGGGCCATCCAGCCTCATGAACTGACCTGATTTCTTAGTTTCTCCAGTGTGAAACAGACCTTGTTGGACTGTCTGGGTTGTATTCTATTAGCCTCCTATTAAAATCCCTTTTAATACATGTATTCAGTTTTCCAGTTCTGTTCCCTTAGAGAATCCTGACTAGTACAGATGATACTCAACTCAAACTCTTTAAGATTCAATGTAAATACTCCTTCTAGGAAGCCTTCCCAGACTCACAACTCAGCTGAACTTGGCACTCATCCTCTGTACTCTCAAGGCACCAGGTTGTTGTAGTTCAGATTTCAGTGGTCATTTTCTTTGGGCTCTCAACAAAATAGGTATTTTGTTGCCATCTGTCTTATCTTAATTGGCCAAGAGTTCAGCCAAGATTACAGATGATTGTTTACACTCCATAATATGTCAAGATTTTCCATATTTTTATCAGTTCACATCCTTTGCTTCCAGCTGCTGTCTAAGGAATTAGTGAATGGATGGAGCTCAAGTGCAGGGAATGTGTTGCCCATATGTTCTTCTCAGACCCCTTCCTGGTTTTGCACCTGTTAATGGCCTTGCACACATTTGGAGAATAAGCTCCCAGAATCTCTCATGGTGATGCTATTTGTCCTTTTAGAGATGCTTATTTTTTCATATGTTCTTCATCTCCATGCAGAGTCTTATTCTTACCTCTCTATACCTTCTCTCAACAAAATACTTCCAATGAAAGTTACAAATAATACTACATATGTTTCTTTGGCAGGTTAGGTAAATAGAAGTAATTACTTTAGCTAGAGGCACCCATTTCTAACTAGGAATCTATGCCTTCAGCAAACCATTTATTTTTATATTTCTTTTAGTATAGATGGTGGATAGTGTCCATTTCTCCATGCTGGTGCACTTTTATTGTCACATTGGCACAAGCTAGAATCACCTTGGAAGAGAGAACTCAGTTGAAGAATTACCTTGATCAGATTGACCCATGGGCACATCTGTAAGGAACTGTCTTGATTGATGATTGATGTACAAGGTCCTAGCCCATTGTGGAAAGCACCGTCTCTAAGCAGGTGGACATGGACTTTATAAAAAGGCTGACTAAACATGACCCAGTGAGAAAGTCAGTAATGTGCATTTCTTCATTATTTCTTCCTTGAGTTCCTGCCTTGGGTTTCTTCTGAGTTCCCTTAACAATAGATTTTGACCTGGAAGTGTAATATAAAACAAACAATTTCCTACAGAAGTTGTGGTGGGTCATGGTATGTATCATAGTAATAGAAAGCAAACTAAGATGCATGCTTCTGATTATTCAGCATTAAGGCCTTGTTGTATATATAGGATTTGTTCTTAGGTAATATGAATATATTAGTAAATAAGACAGATGTTATCCTTGCCTTCCTAGAATTTGTATTCTGGTTGAGGGAGACAAGGCAATAAACACACAGTTAAGAAATAAATTTAACATATACAATGGTAAAAATATCTGAAGGAGAGAGATTGTGCAAGGTCACAGGGAGTAGATGGGATGGTCCTGTAGCGAGGAGGAGGGGAGACCCACCTCTTGAGTAGAGTCTAGACAGTGAGGACAGGAGGGCAGATATAAGAAGAATGGGTGGATGAGTTCAGGCAGAGTAAAGAAGATTCAAAGGAAAAGGTCATGGTAAGAGAAATGTACAGAAAATAGGTCAACCTGATCAAAGCAACAAAGGGGCTTTCATGTGAAATGAATGATGCTGGAGCAGTGGGAAAAGAAGGAGTGTGCAGAGGAGGCTGAGAGTAATGAGAACGCCTGCCAGGAGGGGCGTGATCTGTAAAATGTCCATGCTTGGCACAATGACGGCAGATAGCTGAAGGGACTTGGCTGCAAGAAGAACAAGTCTGGGGCTCTTAAAAATTCCAGGCCCATGCCTGTTCACAAAATCCTCCTATAAGGAATTTAGCTAAGCACCACTGAGCACCTGGACACATTATGGCCTTCCCTTTGGCTTGCAAGCTCTGGTCAAGGGGAGTTGGGTTCTATATATGTGCCAGTTGCTACTGATATAGTAGACAACATTTTAATTCTATTATTCACATAAGTATTATTTAACATTATGAGCATTGTTAGAATTGGTAAAAACATTAATCATTAATTCATGTAAAAGTAACTTTGTGTTATTGTTTATTTATATAAATTTTCCATCTATAGTAAATGAATTATTTGATGGCTTTGGAACCTATAAACCATTCCAGATTTAAAATGTTTTCTTCTGAAGCAGTCAATATCTAATATTTATCCTTGATCTGAAGAACACTATCTCATCACTCTGTTTCCTTTTCCTGGAGACTCTACAAGAATATACTTCCTAGCTACACTTGTGGTCAGGATGAGATCATGGAGCTGAGTTCTTGTCAATGAATACTGAGTAGAGGTTAAGCATTTTTTCTTGCCTAAGCAATGATGACGGATGTGTGTTCTTTGCTGTTACCTTCCCCAGTTCACCAGGAAGGCATGGAAGAAGTCTTATATGTAAAGTTTGAACTCAGATATAGGCTGATCCTTGAGTTAACACTGGAAGGATATGTCTCAAGAAAATTGCATATGATCGAAAGTGCATAGAAAATTATTATCAGAGGGCAGCCTTTTTTGAAGCCTGCAAAGCCTTTAGAATGTACTTACTACATAAATCCTGCAACCAGAGAGGCACATACAATGGCTGCCATCTCCATTGTGCTCTGGCAACCAGGGAATGAAAACACCCTGAACCTTCTAGCTCTGTCCCTATCCTGTGGAAAGTGTGTTTGTGGGTTTATGGCTCTATCACATAGTGTACTCATACCCTGCCAAGACATGGAAGTTTGTACATTGCACTCAAGTGAAAAATGCAAGGTTCAGTAGAGAGCATGTAGCATCTGGTTATTTGTATGTGAAAAGGATAAATTCATGTAGAACAACTGTCCATGCGCTTTAGGTTAATATGCTATTCATTAGTTTCAAAGATTCTCATCGAGTTGCTCAATTAATTCACATAAGAACTTTCTTCTTTTTTTTTCCAAGGGGCCATGTTGCGTTATTTACCGGTAGGGGAGGGGGAGAAAGAGCGGGAGGGAAGAGGAAGCAGAGAAGGAGAAAAAGAGCTGATTCACATAAGAATTTTCTACTAAGGTGGGCCACTCTATTTCCTCAATCAAGATCAGCCCTAAAGCAGTCCAGTGACCCAGCTGAGGTGATATAGCTAGGGCATGTTAGGACTGGGACCCAAAGACAGGCTTTAGGCTTTGGAATTACTCCTCATTAATGCATGTCAGCACAGAGATGGGGAAGTTTATCTAAGCGGTGATTTCTTTGGAAGGAAACACAAGAATCTTCCAGGAACAGGTGTCTCTGGTGAGGGACTTGAAAGAATGACAAGACAGGAAAGGTAATTTGCTTTTCAATGCCTGCCCTTGAGTATCTGCTAATTTATTTAGTTGTGTGCAGAAATCATGTGTTTGCAAACATCTTTTTAAAGAGGGCTGAAATACTGGATCATCCAAATTTTAATAGTCTATCTGACAAGCAGCACGTTTTCTGGACCCAAGGGATCCTGATGCCTAGGAAAAGTTTGCTGACTCATTCTCAGGATAGTGAAAGGAGGCTGCAGGCTCTGGGCAAATCTGTCCCTCGAAAGGCCAATGTGGCTTCCCTTCTCGTCCTCCACCAGCTCCCAGAGCTCTGGCTACACAGAGAGAAACACTGTGCCACTGTCTGAGAATGCATTCCTTATTCAAAGAGAAGTTTTCACTTGGGTAGATTTTCGCAATTATGTCATTAAAAGTGTTTTGAACTTCAAACTCGAAATGAACTCCAGAAAGGCCCTGCCCTTTTAGCTTTCTGGCTGTACATAATTTATGGTTTAGAATTTTACTGCAAAATGCAAAAGGCATGCAGAAACGGTTCAGGGTAGGCATACACAAATGCACAACTTTCTGCCCCTGCCAGTATAGTCTACATCAAATTTCTCTCTCCATGGTAGAAAGGGCTCTGTGCTCCAGATTAAAGGGTCTTAAATCTGGGTCATGGGAAGACAAGTGGATGTGCCTCTGAAGACATTAACTCAATTGTCCCACTTAGCCCTTTGGCCTGTATGCTATCAGTTACAGCATTCTCCTCTTGCACCTCTGTTGCTGTTTTTTTTATCCCTTGGCCCCTAGCTCCTTACTTCCTGTATTTTTATCTCTCCTCTTATTCACCTGACCCTGGGTATATCACCTTAGAATGAAGCAAAATAAAACAAAATATGGTATCACAAAGGGGATTTTAGAAATGAAACTGTTTTTTACTCCCTGGTTCTGCCTTCTTTCAAATTTGTGCCTCCAGGCAAATCATTTTAACCTTAGAAGCAGTGCCTTGACCATCTGTAAGGTAAGGCTAATAGTTAAGTCAATCTCATAGACCATATTATAGGTTAATAGCTATATTGAGATTGAAGTGCTCAGTCCTGTGCTTGCACATAGCAAGCACTAGGCATATACTACCTTTATTATTCCAGAGCTTGCAGTATTGTAAGACTGTGTTGTTAGGGAACAGACAGAGGCTGAATCTCCACTTTGCCATATAATAGCTGGACGACCTCCTAAGTCACCTTTTTTCTCTAAAGTCAGTTTGCATACTAGATGGCTGTAAGGATGTTATTTGACTTCAGCATTGCTGTGATAGGAAACAAAATGCAACATGGGGAGGAACTTGGTACAGCTTCTGGCATGTGGGAGACCATCAGTAGATGCACACTCTGGCATTGGGATTCTCTGCTCAGTGAATGGAGAGAACCAATGAACAAAGAGATTTCTCTCATTCCCTGAAAAATATTGCATGTGAGTATTTAGAAGAAAAATCTGGCTTTTTCTTTGACCGAATTCTTGTCTTTAAATCCATACTTGGACTGGATTCATGTACCTTTGGCTTTGACTGCTGGTCCCAGAAGACCCCATACTGAAGATCTGAGACAACTTCCAAGATTAGTGTGCCTTTATTTTGCTCTGACTATGTCCATCTCTTTCCCCGCTTTGTAGTAGCTACACCACTCTCAATCTCTCTTCCCCCATCATTTGCCCTCCACCTCAAAACCTTGTCCATATTGCAGATAAGTCAGGAAGGTGTTAGCTGAGGATGTATGTGTCTGTGTTGGTTGGGTGGGTGTTGCAACTGGGCTATTTGAGGACCAGAGGCTTAAGTTATCCTTTCAGCTTGGGACAAACTCTGGGAATTGGAGCTTCTGAAATGGTACAGATCTTATTCTGTGACATTTGTCAATGAACCCTGAACAAACTGTCCAGTATCTCCCAGCCTTAGTTTTCCCTGCTTCAAAACTGAAAACCAACAGTGAATGTTTCAAAGATTTGTTGAATTCTTCATTGCTAAAGAGATAGTTCAGTTGGTGTAGTCCTCACCAAGTGCACGTGAGAACCTGCATTCATCCCTAGCACCTAATGAGTGAACGTTGAACACCTCACTGAGTGTCTGTGATACACTGGGGAAGCTGACACAGCTGGATGGTTAATGGAGCTGAATTAGAAAGTCCCAGCCATCACACTTTATGTTCAATGAAGACTCTGTTTCCCAAACAGAGAACCAACAACAGAAACAATGGCCGAGGAAGATGTCTAGTGTCCACCTCTGGTCTCTGTATGCATGTACAAACATGTACGGTTGCATTGATGCATACATGGACATATATGCACCCCACCCCCAACACAAGTAAAAGATTAAAGGTCTATCAAACAGGCTCAGCCGAAAGGAGAGGTGTTTGGACCAGTGCAATCTTAGAGTAGGCAAGAGATGATTGGATGTGCTGGGCAATGGAGTAAGATGATTGTATTCTGTAAGGACCTGAGGATTCTTCCTTTTTATTATTAAAATTTCATTATATAAAACTTCAAATAAAGATATCACACACAGACTTTAACTAGACTCAATTATGATAAATGCTTATTCAAGTCATCATACAATGGGCTCCATTACAGGAACAATTGGATGCACTAAAGGAGAGTAGTTCTGAGATTCCTTGTGCAGTGTCCTTGTAGATTCACTTCAGGTGGTGCTGCACAAGTGAAGGCCATTAAATAGACAAACAGCAAACCAAAATGGAAGACATGGGAGGGAATCAGGCTCCCTACAACCTTTGCGAAACACACTGACCGGCCTTCTTTCTGTGGGTGCTGCTCTAACAAGAAGCTGGACATCAATTTCTGTGTTACCTCCCTGAACTTGTTACTTACTTTCAACATGACTTTTCCAGGCTAGAAGCAAAGCTTGTATATCATTTCATATAACAGTAACAATTTCCTGAGCAGGCATCATATGTGTGTCTTGGGAATGGACTCAGGAGGCAGGGATGGTATTGTCCTGAAGATACCCTGCTCCTTGGTGGTTAGATCCAAACCGTATTTTATTCCAGGGGCCTTAGGATTTTTTAATTCAAGATTTCTTTAGAACAAAATCAAGACAGCTAGACAAAAATGATCTCTTAGTGATCATCCCTCTAGATTATAAAGTCACAGGTCTGGTGAGTCTGGTGCATGAGTATTGTTTTATCCACACAGATTTCTCACTTGTGCTGGTGGGTTTTATGTTAAATTGGTATAAGTTAGGGTCATTTGGGAAGGAGAAATATTTTTTTTAAATTTTTATTCTGAGCCAGGACATGAATCTAATCCATAATTTTAAGTATTTGTTTCTTTTACGTACACCAATATTTTTTAAACTTGTGTTCTTTTATTGTATGTATGTATATATGTATATACATTTATATATTCTTTTTATAATTTATTCTTCTCTTATGCAATACATCCCAAAAGAATTTTAATTGAGAAAATTACTCCAGAGGACTGACCCTTAGGCAAGTCTGTAGAACATTTTGTTGATGATTGATGTGAGAAGGCCCAAACTACTGTGAGAAGGGCCACCCCGGGCAGATAGCCCCAAACTGTACAATAAAGCAACTTGAGCTATTCAGTAAGCAGCGCTCCTCCACAGCTTCTGCTCCAGTTCCTGGCCCTAGGTTTCTACCCTGCCTCAGTTTCTCCCACGACTTCCTTCAAGGATGCACTATGCTGTGGAAGCATAATGTCAGAATAAACCTTTCTTCCCCAAGTTGTTCTTGGTCATAGTGTTTTGTTATAGCATCAGAAACCCCATGATATTACTTTATAAAGTGATCTTCTTTTCTTATACTGTTATTGAAAATGGATTATTTTCTCACATAGTATATCCTCAATATGGTTCCTCTCCTTCCACCTCTCCCAGTCCCTCTCCACTTCACCTCCCACCTTCTATCTCTCACAAGAAAAAAACCAGACTTCTAAGAGAAAAATAATAAAATATAACAAAATAAAATGTAATCAAATAAAACAAAAACCATCATATCGAAGTTGGACCAGACATTTGAGCCTTACCATTGTACCCTACACATCCCTGAGGATTATATACTCACGGACCTTTGTCTCTCAGAGAAGTACAGTGGCAAAGAGTCAGTCTCCCAGCACCAAACTGTCTTCAAACACTGGCTCTACCACTTTCTTTTTTTTTTTTTTTTTCCTTTATTTTGTATTTATTAAAAAAAAAACACAGTAAAAAGAATTTAAAATGTGGAAGAGTTAACAATAACTATATAGAGGATAAGAATGATAAGCATGGCTTATCAAGGGTAGACATACAAATAAGATTGCTACACCTATATTTTCTTTGTGTTCATCTTTCCCTCTGAATTTTTTTT
>PVIH01002456.1:0-36271 GCA_004025045.1 Sigmodon hispidus
CTCACCTCTGGTCAGGGTTCGAATCCGCCCCTCAGAGACCCCTGCAATTGGTTTGCTCAGTTCACTCAGTTCGGGGTCGCAGTAGGGATCCTTGCAGATTCCCTCAGCAGCAGGAGCTGTGTGTGTGGCCAGGTGCAGAGTTCAGCTGCTCCTGCTCCAGAGTGCGCTGGGACGCCGCAGAGAGCACCGGTCCCGGTGGAACTGATAAATTGTTAAAAATTTAGTACATATAAACAAATACTATTCAGGGTTGTGGGGTGTAGTTCCGTTGTCAAATGTCTAACATGTATGAGCTCCAAGTTTGATCTACAGCACCATAAATGAATGAATGAATGAATGACTACAGGAACATTTCATCCTTTGTAAAACTATAGGTGAATTTAGATAAAAATATAAGCTTCTTTATAATGAGCCAGGCATAGGCAGACAAATACTATATAATCTTGATCAGAATAGAATCTAAAAAGATTGAACTCATAGAAGTACAGAGTAGAATGATGGTTATTAGAAGCCAGGGTGGAGGTGGAACAGATAAAGCAGAGAAGATTGTCAATAAGTACAAAGCTTGTTTAGTAAGAGGAATAGATTTGGGTGTTCTGATGAATATGGAAATATAAATAATAATGCAATGGCACTATTAATACAGTGTATTTTAAAATACACATATACAAAATAGCTTAAAGTAGAAATGGAGGGGTTTTGAGGCAGAGTCACAGGTGGTACCCAAGGCTGGCTATGAACTCACTGAAACCCTTTTGTTTAGCCTCGTGATTTCTAGGACCATAGGCATGAGCCACTATGCTAGCCTCCTAAGAAAAGATTTGAAAGGTTCTCAGTTTTAAGAGGTGATAAATATTTGAAGTGACAGATTTGATTTACTCTGATTTGATCATTTCGCAATGTATACATATATTGAAACATCACATTGTATTCCATAAATATGTGCAATTACTGTCAATTAAAAAGAACAAATTATCTCTGATTGACATCTGTCCATTTGCAAAGGAAAAATTCATTTTGTTCAATGTAGTCTCACTGGGCATATTAACCAAATTGCAGAGCAGGCTCCATGCCCAGCAGTAGATAATCAACTCAAAAGAAACTTAATAGTATTTGGGGGAGAACCTTTTGTCTCATATTGACTTATTTGTACATTATTTTTTTTGTCTTACTGATCTTTTGCTTGTATATTATGATTCCCAGTTTTGCATTTTTATGAGTTGTATGTGTTTTTTTTTCTTGTGATATCCTTTCAAGTTCTTTTTATTCTGGTCTGCTTGTTGTATTTGGCTGTTTATTTTCTACAGTGAGAGAAAGAGAAGGAAAAGTCATTGAGCTGAGTCAGCGGGGAGGTAGAAAGGATCTGAGAGGAGTCAGAGGAGGAGAAGCCATGATCATAGTTAGTTAGTATAGGGAAAAATTTTTAATAAATACTATGTTGAATAACATAGTTTATGTCAATATATCTCCCAGATAATATACAACTAAGCCAGACATATTCTAGCACTTATGAGGCTCATTTAGGAGGATTCTGATGGGTTGAAGGTCAGCTTGTACTACATAGTATGTTCTAGACCATTTTGAGACAGAATATGGGACCTTGTCTCAAAAGCCAATATTATAAAACTAAAAGAACATCTAGAAAATAAAAAGAAATGCACCACTAGTATCTCACCAAAGTGAATAAATTTTCAAAAATGTGTGTGTTGTGTGAAAGAAACCTAACACATACAAATACTATTTTATTTGTATAAAGTTCTAAAACTGCTCTAACTAAGCTATAATGATAGGAGTCACAAAATGGTCACCTTCTGACAGACAACTGACTGGACAGATATACAAATAGAAATATTCTAGACCCTTCTGAAAAATTTATCCCAAATGAAATAACTCAGATGCAGAATGACAAATATGGTATGTATTTACTTATATGTAGATATTAGCTGTTAATTTAATGATAACCAAGCTTTTATTCATAGATATAGAGTAATAAACTGGGGCATATAGATCTTCCTATGAAAGGGAAATAAAATAGTTATGGATGGATGTTCAGGACTGAAATTGGAGGATCAAGTAGAATGGGAGAAGGAAGAGGGGAATGAAGGAATGAAAAATGAGGAATGAGAAATACAGGAAAGAGACAGCTAAAATTAGGAGTCATTTGAGGGGTAGCATTGAAAACTAATACAGTAAAAACTTCCTAAAAATATATTTGTATATAAAGCTGATCTAAATGAAACTGCCAAACAATGGGTCAGACAAGGCACCAATTGGCCATCTCTTGTCACCAAATGAAGCTTTCACTAATGAGATTAGGTTACTTTTAATTAAGTTATTAACCAAAAGAGTCCCATGGGAGCATTCAAACTACCCAGACTGTGGCCAAGACTATAGGTTGCTCTCTATGCTGAAGGTAAGGCCCCATTGCTGAAGACAACACCAACAGAACTCAATCAACACAGAGAAGTCCAGCTAGTACCTACATAAAGCAATTACTCTTATATGTAATAGTGTTTTTAGTGCCAGAAAATATTCTGCATGTTCTCAAATTATAAACATGAACACCAACCCAGCCCCAAGCCCTTTGATTTTTAATGGTGTACTGCCTGTAAGATATACTAGTGCAATGGTGGCACAAAACCTATGAAAATAACCAATCAATATGTGATTTGACCTAAGACCCACTCCATAAGATGAAATCTATACTGGACACTGCTTCAGTGACCAAAAACTTGGTACTAGATAGTCCAGGGACCTAGGATAAACCCAAATATTACTATTCTAAAGAACAAAAAGCAGAACAAAACAACATCAAAAAACACAACAACAAAATGAATCCTGATGACATCCTGTTATACTCATAGATCAGGGCCTTGTTCAGCAGTCACTAGAGAAGCTTCCTCCTGCAACAGATGGGAACAAGTATAGAAAAAGCACAGGCAGCCATTACTCAGAGACTGAGAGACTTTCAAACACTTAGCTCTAAATGGGATGTCTTTACTAAATACCTCACCTGGGGGATCAGGGAACCCTGGCAAAGAGGAAGAAGAAAGAGTGTAAGAACCAGAAGGATGGAGGACAGCAAGGAGACAAAGCCTGTTAAATCAACAATATGACACACATAAGAACTCACAGAGAATGAAGGAGCATGTACAGGTCCTGCAAGGGTCTGGACCAGATCGATGTCTTAAAGCTGGGAAGAGAAGTAGATATATGCTTACATGGCTAACCCAGAAGCTATCTCTAATTTATTGATAACCACTTACAAATGAAAATGTGCTTTTCTCTAGGGGCATCTCATTGGGGGAGACAAACCACTGTTAAGGGTAGGCTGCATGTCCAGTAGTCAATGGGCAACAGTAAATAAAATCAACAACATCTTTGGGTATTTTTTGTCACATAACTTCATGTCAGAGTTGTTCTTTTTTTCTTTTTAAAAATATTATCTTTTTCATTTTTATTTTATTTTGTATATATTTTTCTTCTCTCTTTTAACTCGGCAGATCCTTTTTGTATGTGTTCTGGATTCCAGCTTAGTGTTTTGATGGGATCCTTAAGCATGCAAATGAGTGGGTCTCTGTCTGTATCTGTTTCCTGTGCCTTTTCTTGTGCTCTTTTCCTTCTGTTTTTTTTTGTTTTGTTTTGTTTTTTTGTCGTATTCTGATGTGTTAGTTTTTGTGTTATCTAATTTTCTTACTATCCCTTAGAAGTCCATTTGTTTTTAGTGAAAGACAGAAATGGGGTGGATCTGAATAGGGAGAGGATGGGAGGGTGGAAAAACTGAGAGGAGTAGAAGGGTAACTATAATTAGGATATATGTGAGAAAAATTTATTCAGTAAAATGAAAAATGAATATTCTATAATTTATTTGAAGTGTTGGTGTCAATATTAAAAAAATCATGAAACTACATAATTAACTCTGTGATTTTATGGCATGAAACTTACTTTTCAATTTTTAAAAGCACAAAATAAAACCACATTATCAGACTTGTATTTATGGCTCCTGGGGGGTATCACTTAACAACTGCATTTTCATTCCAGGAATCATTTCAGAGGAAATTAACACTAAGTGTCCCAGCTTCACTTTCTTTTAAAAAGAAACATATTTTTAATCTGTTCTTTGAGAATTTCACATCATATACCCCAATCCAAGTCCCACTCCTCTTTCACCTATTCATTCTTCTTAGTGGCATTGGGAGCCAGTGGTGTCTATGCAATAGATCCTTTTGTCTAAATTTGCAATTGTTTATTGTAATTATTTGTTGGTCTGGTTCAAGGCCTCTAGCTTTTGGCACACCATAAATACTGGACCTGCACTGACTCTCCTCAGGTATTCTGCTGTTGCCCCAAGTCATGGAGATCGTACAATTCCACAGGATGAGTCCCTATGACATGCTCTAGCAGGTCATAGATAGGATATATATGTTGGACTGGGTGAACTTAAAGCACTGCATATGGGACTAGGTGACAGCTGAGTTGGTGAGTCTGGGCCTCCACTGGGCCTTAAAAAAGAAACAGAGCTAGTTCTCCTGTGTCCACACCATCAGGAGCAGCTCTGTATGGCCTGTACATCTGTATACCCAGGGCAATGAAGACATCTGGCCCTGGCTGCTGCTGAGGACCATGTCTGCGTTGTTCCTGATCCTAATGCATCCAGAGTCTGTGGCCTATGTTGCTACCAAAGGTAAAATGGTTGCCCCAAATCTGGATCACCACCTCTGGCCATGTTGGTATCCCAGGTCCATGTCATCTCCAGGACCATGCTGATCTGAGTGGCATGTGCTGCCATCTCCGGCCATGCTAGGGTCTGGACTGCTGTCAAGGGGCATGTCTAGATCCAGGCCCTACCACAGCCAGGGTCTATGTTGATGTCAATAGTTCCTCTTACCATCAAAGGCCATGTGATGCCAGGGATCTGGGCGGCTGCTTGGAGCCATGCTGGTACCCAAGGGCCATTCTGACACTGGGGCCATGCTGATTTGAGTGGCCTGGGCAGCTACCTGAGGTCATGGTGTGTTTGGCCCTGGTCTGCTGCCAAGGGCAGTGTTTAGATCTGTGGTCCTATCACAGCCAGAGTCTGTGTGGGTGCTCATATCTCCTAGTACCACCAAAGACTATGGGGATTCCCAGGGTCTGTGCTACTACCTGGTGACATATTGGTGTTCTAGACCCATGCTGCTATGGTGTCATGCTTCTATGAGTGGCCTGTGCTCCCATCCAGGACCATGGTGACACCTGGGCCTGAGCTGCTGCTGAGCACCATGTCTGGGTCTGTGACTCTATTACAGTTGAGGCCTATGTTGATGTCTGTGGCCTGTGTTACCACTGGGGT
This sequence comes from Sigmodon hispidus, assembly GCA_004025045.1. Lineage (NCBI taxonomy): Eukaryota > Metazoa > Chordata > Mammalia > Rodentia > Cricetidae > Sigmodon > Sigmodon hispidus. The sequence continues at coordinate 5,333 of PVIH01002456.1, forward strand.
CTTGCAAGCTATGCATGTTGAAAGTCAAGAGTTTTGCTGAGCTGGCATGCCCTTCACTGGCCCTGGGAGATCTAGCCCAGTCCCTTGCAAGCTGCTACAGTGGGAGAGCTGGTCCTGCTCAACATGGGAGAGTTGGCCTCAATAAGTCTGGTGCCAGAAAGTTGGCCCCACCCCTTAGTTTCAAATACAAGAGGTACAGTCAGGTCCAAATCTCCTCCATATGAGCTAGTTAGGGGTGCCTTAGTTGTTAATAGTTCTTAATAGTAGAAACCACAATAACACAGAAGCTTTCTTTTCTCATGATCAAATTAAATACAATTTTTTTTAACATATTAAAGCCAAACTTCTGATCTTCCATGTGTTGAAAACAGAATGTATTATCTGACATTCAAATACAATGACTTAAAAATAGTTCTGGTTGGTGAAAGCAGCTGCAATTGGTATGGATAAAGTAGTAGTAAGGATGTAGAAAGTATGAGTGGAAGGAGAAAAACTTGAAGTGGCAACTACTGGGCATTTAATTAAATTTGATAAATAAAAGAAAATGATCTTGCCATTGTCTGACATCCTTTTTTGGAATGCTATTAAGCATTATGCCTTTTCTTTTCTTTTTTTTTTTTTGTTTGTCATGCTTCTTAATTTTTTGTAACCTATGAAATATTCTTCATTTATATTATGTCATTTGTATTTTTAAGACAGAAAGGGTTTATTTATTTATTTTTTAGCATGAAAAAATGGACTTCATTTTCTAAAAAATAAAATACAACATAGTGACATTAAAAAAGAGAAATATGTACCAATGCCATTGTGTAGAATAAATAGTGTTGAGATCAAATGAACAGCAGAAGACTATATTAAATATAATTTTCAGATCCCAAGCTGTTGAGTGGTTGTAGTTTGCAGCCTGGGTATTCTTTACTTTTTTTTTTAAGTCCACTAATGAGTGAGTACATTCCCTGCTTATATTTCTGGGTTTGTGAGACCTCAGAAAACTGGGAATCAGTCTCCCTAAGGAACCAGCAATACCACTGTTGGGCATATACCCTAGAGATGCACATTCACACCCCAAAAGCATTAGCTCAACTATGTTCATAGCAGCATTTTTCATAATAGCAAGAACCTGGAAACAACCTAGATGCCCCTCAACTGAGGAATGGATCAACAAACTGTGGTATATCTACACAATGGAGTCCTACTCATCAGTAAGAAAACATGATATCCTAAAATTCACAGGCAAATGGATGGCATCACAAACCCAGAAAGTTATTTATATTTTTACATAATAGTATAAAATAATGTATGTTTAGATTCATTTATTATATGAATGTTTTGCCTTAATGTGTGTATAAGCACTACATGCATGCCTTGTGCCTGTGGAGGTCTGAAGAGGGAGTCAGATCTACTGGAACTGGAATTGTTGATAGTTGTAAGCTGCCATGTGGGTGCTGGGAACCAATTATGAGTCCTCTGTGAGCTATAAATGTTCTTAATCTCTGAGTCATCTCTCTTGCTTGGAATAGAAGGTAGTTTTAAAAGGCAGGTATTATCAATGCTATGAAAAAAGTCTGTACTTACTTAAAATTGAATGCTTTTTCTTTCAATGCCATGCACCAAACTCATGGCCTTGTGCTTTGTAAGCACAGGCTCCACCACTCAGCCAAATTCTAAATCCCTCAACTGATTTTGGCTAATAACCCTATTATGATTACATGCATAGTCTTTTCCTTGACAGAAAATCCTCTTCTTAAAATGAGTGGGTTTTAATGACTTTAACATTGGGGCTTGTCTTCTTGGTGCACTTGCTCATAAAGCCAAGCAAATGAAAGCAGCCATGTGGACGTCTACATGGAAGACAAAGGCACCTTTGCCAACAGCCAGCCTCAGCTCACCAGCCACACTATCACTGAAATTGGATCTTCCATGCCTGAACCCTATCTAGGTGGTTCCACATGGAACAGAGAGACATGCTGTCCCTTTTAATCATGGCCTACATTGGAAACTTTTGAGAAAATAAATTTCTGTAAATCACTAATTGGGAGCAGGGGATTGTTATATATAACCAAAATGCTACTTTAAGCTATTTCAAAGTGTACATTTTATCTAGGTGTCTATCTCCACCCAAAATTGATTCTGTCTTACAGATTTTTAGCCTCTTGTTCTGTTTTTTTGTTCAGAAACTCAGCTGAGGAAAATTCTGATACTGCCAAATGATTTAACATAAAAGTTATGTATGTCCCATATTTAATCTAGATTCTACACAGTAGCCAGCATAATCCTTATTTTTTAAATCAATTAGACTGGGACTTTCCAATGCAGTCAGAATGAAAATTAACTAATTATTCTATTTTGGAAATACTCTACACATTGGCATTTGTCTGTGGACCCTTTACTCCTAAATTATATCATTCATCCACTCAGTCACTAGCATAGTTCAGTTTCATATACGAGCTCTCAGCTTCATGAACAGAACAAAAAGATCTCCATCACTACATAATCTATGTTAAATATTCTCCATGCCTAGAATGGTCATCATGAGACTGATTTCTTTTCAGGATTCAGCTTAATAATCATCTCCTCAGAATGACTTCCCTTAGCACACAGATCAGAGATTTTGCTACAGTAGCATTTCAAAAACAAGCAATCTCATTACTCAGTGGCTTAAATCCATAAGCATTTGTCCCTATCATCTTAGTCCTGTGGCATTATTGAAGTAGTCTAGCTCTCAGTCTCAGCTTAAGGTCTAGATTGCCTTCTCAGATGAGCAAATAGAAACCCTCAATCGTTTTAAGGTCCTGACTTATAATTCAAGCACTCTTCCTTTTCTATCCTCCATTAGTGCATATTTTTGATGTGACTCACATAAATGGGGAAAAATACCCTTTTGTGAAGGAGATTTGTAGAGCAATAGTCCAACATATCATTGACCTAATCTGTACCTGTTGTGGGACCCTTCTGGTTAAAGATTGCAGTCCACCATTTTTGGACAAGTCTCTCTGAGCTCACTGCAAGATGAAGAAGTCCATTCCCCATGGCAGGGGCCTTCTGCGCTCTGCCTGACCTTATTTGGAGGCTGTCCCTGAACCTGGATGCCTGACTTCCCTTAGGCACAACCTCTGACACAGTTCCCTCCAAAGGTTCTCTGTCAGCTGCCGCATATGGTAATCAGAAATTGTGCCAGAAGCTTTACCATAGGACTGTGCTGCTATGTGTGGTAGCTAGGCTTAATACTAGGAGCTTTATGAAAGGAATGCATTATCAAACACAAATGAAAAGATGCCCCAGCTGCTGTTTTCATCCTATATGTCATTCTTACTCTGAAATAACCCTGAGCTATCTTTCTGAAGCTTCTCATGGAAAACTGTTTCCATCATACTCACAGGTCATAGAAAGGCTCGCTAACCACTTCTGCTCCTTTTGTCCACATGATGTGGTGGCCAATGGACCATGGGGAATAATGGGACCCACACATACCATTCATCCATATTTTCTTCTCACACAATTTTAATGTTTTAAAAAATAATTTTTGAATTTGACAATTTTTTTTATTTTACTTTTGTATGTATGAGTATTTTGCCTCTATGTATGTCTGTGTACCACATGCATACAGTGCCTATGGAAGCCAGAATAGAGCACCAGATATTGTGAGACTGGCGTTACAGACAGTTTTCAGGCCTAGAAATTGAACCCAGGTCCTCTGGAAGAATATGCAGTGTTTTTAACTACATAGCCATCTCTCCATCCTCCCCCAAACTCAGGTATTTTTGTGTGTACTGTTACTATATATTTCTTGCTATTAGATTCTATGTTCTGTATGAGCAAAGTTTCTTTTCTAATTCTGTGTTCCTAAGGCTTAGGTTGTCTGGCTGAAATAGAGTACCCAAGAAACTCAGTGTTTTTTTGTAGATATTGGACCAGGAAGAAGCAACAGGTGAGATCCTATTCTACCCTCCAAATCCAACTTGCACACACACACACACACACACACACACACACACACACACACACACACGTATATTTTTGAACTCTTTGACCAATACTTCTTTCCCCTGTAACTTGTGCATCTGTTCCAACATTATCGTTCAATAAGATAAGAGACATCATGATGACCTGTTTTTAATGATTTTTGTTTCTTTAAATTACTTGTCAACTTTATTGAAAAATATTTTGGTCTTAGTATTAGCTTTAGAGTGGGGCATTGCCTTGAGGCTCAAGTCTTCAAATCCATATCTTATTTCAGTTTTCCAGGTAAAAGGTCTCACCATACTTCTGGCCCTGTTTTAATCAAGTTTCCTCAGAAGTTGACCTTGGAGGAAGGTTTGGAGTGCATAGAGGATATTTTAGTGCATAGACATTGCCAGAGAGGAGTGGACAAATGATAGAAAGAACAATGAAAACCTATTTCTCAGTTCATTCATTACTATCAAAGACAACTAGAACTTAACTTGATCAGTTTTAAAAGTTGGGCTCAAAATCATGCCATCAGTCACTAAATGCTGCTCAGGGAAGAAGTAGCAAGGATCAGGAGAGATGAAGATTTTAGCCAAGGAACTTTCACCAACTTCCACTGTAATGTTGGTTTTGGCAGCCCAAGGGCAAACTCCTGACAAAGATATGGGTATTAGGTGAACTAAGGCTGGGTGCAGGAAAGTTTTAAGACAAGAACAGAGCAAACTGACTAGCTGAAATATATGTATGCATGCATGCATATATGTTTGTGCATGGTACAATAATTAATGAAAAAAGGAGGCCATGAGTTTGAAAAAGAAAAAGGATAGGGAAGGGATGGGTAAGTGGTGTAATTCTAATCTCAAAATTATACGATATAATAATTAAAAAATAGTTATTAAGGTTAAAGTGACATAAAAGAGTACTCATTTTAAAAATGCAGCTGATAAAAATGTTAATATATATGACTAGTTCCAAAACTATTACTATGAGTAATAACAAAGAACCATATCCTGTGCATACTTGTCCCAAAACTCAGGAAGTTCTGACAGGAGCATTGCTGCAGTGTTTATCAGTATGAATTAAATATATTTATCAAAAATATATATTATAAGCACTGGAAATACCCTGTGTCAATAATAGGAAAAAGGAATAAGAATAAACAGTCATTACTCTTCAAGAGATTTTTAAAATAATCTTTTCATCTCATCCCACTAAGACCTAAACAACTACTGTTTTTCTATTTCACTGCTTCAAATGTTCTAGATTCAATTAACATGATCAACATGATTAGATACTAGCATATCCCTTTTCACTGCTGAGAAGTATTCTGTTGTATACCTGTATTATAATTTGTTGCTTATATGCCTGCTATACTTTTATGCTTTTTGAGATCCTATTGGTAACCTGTAATTAAGAAAGGAATAGTTACAACCTATGAATAGGAAAACTACAAGTTTAAGATGTTTCTCCCCAAATGAGTAGTTATTAAATATTTGACACCAAAACCTAGATACAACCTAGAATAGTAATTACTGTATCAAAGATAGTTCATATTTAAGAAGACATTGACTTATCAAATATTCTTCTTAAAATATTGTAATTTTATTGATATATGTTTATCTCTTATAGCATTTTCAAATGTTCACCTCTCTTTTAGATACATATTCTAAGATGTTTTTCTCTTTGGATAGTATTATCAAGTTTTTTTCCCTCTCTTATAAAGATCAGTGATTTTCTGTGCATAATTAGCAGTTTTAGACTGACACATGCAAAGATAATACTTTTGTAATAGAGAAAAGAGGAAGTTACAGTAATCAGAACAGGAAGGTGACATAATCAACCCAGGCAATAGAGGAGAAAGGAAACATGAGCAATTAAAGCCCTGTCCCTTTGCAGGATACATTTTTAAAAATTATTGCTTATAAAGACACACATTTTCACGTATTTATACCAGAGAATATGTACTCCATTTCTGCTTTTCTCACTAAATATGATTTTGCATCACACTTCCAGAAATGGATGCAATATTCATTATTTTCATTTTAACCACTTTGTAATGTTCTATTATTATCATTCCCCTATTGTTGAACACTTGGGTTATTTCCAGTCTTTTCAGCATATAAACAGACCATTTTTCTACAAATTCCTGTCTTTGCAGATTATATTTTTTATTAGTTTCCTTAAAGTCTCATTTCCTTAGTTCATTCCATACTTATTCACTTCCATATATGCATACATTTTGTAATCTCTCCTGTTCTAAACCTACACTTGCCAGGATCATCTGTTCTGGCTATGTACTGCTGTGGCATGGTATATTTCCTTAATACAACTTGTTGTACTAACTTTGTATCCCCATGTACACTATAAGACTCATGAAGAAGAAACTTTATTCACTCTTTTGTCATCAGTTGTCCATAGCATATATTGTGGATATTCAATATATATTACTTCTTTCCTAATTTCTTCTTCAAGTCTCATTTCACACTAATTTCCAAAGAAGTGACTACATTTATGTCTTGTTATAAATCTGCTGACTTTCTGTATATAAATACCGCTTCTAGAACGACTTTTTGGCATAGGCCTGGCCAGCTATAACTACTAGTCAAGTAGGCAAGCCTAGCCAGCACTCCACTCAGTTTGATTTAATTATATGTAATACAACTTTATAAGAAGTAAATTAGGTAAGACTGCATAAAAATTATTTGGACTCTTCCAGATGTTGCCTTGTGCTTTGAGTGGGTATGTCAGGTTGGGTTCTCTGGAAGCAAAGGTTAAGATGGAAGTTCATGGAAGAACATTCTAGAGAAGGCAACTTGTGGGGAACTAAGCGAAGTAGAGCAGAGATAGGGAAAAGCTAACTGAAACACAGATCCTCAGCTAACTCCGCAGTGAGCTTTAGAACTGCTGTGTTTCTTAAGAATTGTCTTACATTGGGGTGAGGGTCAGGGACTTTTTTCAATGCCTCATTGGCCAGACATTGAAGAAGATAGTACACCAGTAAAGGGCCATAGCTTTGGAAGAAACCATTATCTTCCAGTTAGAGTAGTTTCCAGAGAAGGATAGATCTATGTGTTAGAGCCAGACAATACTGCCAGAAACTGACAAGACAAATATCTTAGTTATGAAGGGACAATAAAGGTGTGCATGCCTACTGCAGTGGCTGCTAGCAGTCATCTTAAAGTGAGATTCTATTAGAAAAGCTTGATAGTTGTTTCAAGAGAATATCCAAAGCAATCAATTTTACTCAACTTAATTCTGAGCATTACCCAGGAGTTCTCAAGTTCAAAGAAGAACTGAAATCATCCAAATCTGTGTGGTCTCCGGATGTTTTCAAAATGAGACTGACAATCACCAGCTTCCTTCCCCCAGGTGTTTCCTTACACACACACACACACACACACACACACACACACACACACACACACACACACACCACTCATATCCTTACAACTGTTTCTGTTTTTCAGCATTTGGAAACCTGCAAAGACCAAGACAGGAAGATATTATACCATAACAGGAGAGCTAACCTTAGAAATTGAAGGTATTATTGGGACTTCTAAAGATGCCCTGAGGTTGGACATCAGCCTGCATTTCCACAAATACCTTTTCCTTAGCCAAATGTTTCCCATGAGACAATTTCAAAGGGAACAATGAACGTGAATCCAATTACAGAAACTTATTTACAAGACTGAATTAGCTCATGTCTGCAAAGCACTTTGAACAATTTGGATAGACTTCCTAAGTTGTTTACCTAAGATATTACCTCACCTTTAAGTCAATTTCCTGGAGATAGGACAGGTTAAATATAGCTTCCATTAAAAAAAATAAACTTCTCTTGAGTTTTCCCAGAATCTAATATGTACTATAGTTAGTAGTTTCATGAAAAAAATCTGTTTATTGGAAGAGGACCATGATTTTTCACAAATGTTCACTTACTGACTTTTAAACAAAGGATTATGAGTTTTGTGATCAAAGGTATATCCTGGAACAGACTATATTTAAAATAATACTCTTAGGATAAGGGAATGAGTCATATTTTCAACATAATGTAATCATGTGTCTTAATTATGTCTTGTATATACGTGTTACAGAAGATTATTTATATTTATTTATTTCAAAAGGTCTTTTCCATATATACCACTGTCCCTCCCTCTTCCCTCCTTTCTGTCCCTCCCCATCTTCCCTTAGCTTCCCTCACTCCATCCCCTCATTCTCTCCCCAAGGAGGGCAAGGAGTTTGACTTTCATTTCCTTGAATACCATGCTGTGTTTTTCAGGATCTCTGTCACAGAAGAATTTGGACACAAAAGCAAACAAATGAGTTTCAGGTATGTTTAGAAAATTATTATTTCTAACATTACCACAAAGAGTCTCATTTTCTTTTTTTTATCTGGCTACAAGAAATTTGATTTCTGCTACTATGTCCTCTGCTACAGCCTCATCAGTGATAAAGTGTACTCACCTCTACTTTCAAGAAAGGATTTCAGTGTGGGGGCCAGTTAAAGAAGGGATAGTTTTAAGAGTAAAAGGTATGGCTTGGTAGATGGAATCTAGTTGATTTTGCTTTATCAGAGCACAGATAAAGACAATTATTAAAAATCTCTTAAGAGGGCTTTGATGCTAAATGCTAGAGTTTATACTCAATGTAAGCTTATCAGGCTAGCAAAACCAATACAGATAACCATTAGACTATTCTGGTTTCATTATCAGCCAAATTTAGCAGTGACAATTAATTTAAGCTCCTATTCATAGCTTAAGAGGCTCATTGAAGTACACAAGAATGTCCAGATAACTGGATTCAGATAGTTACCACTTAGGTAGAATTTCATAGCAGAATTGCTCCACTAATCACAATCCTGCCTTGATAGACATCAATGATGCCAGGTACTGGATAAAATTTATAGGGACAAAAATATTTTATAGGGAATCTGCCCCTTATGCCTCATGAAATTGTTTCTGTTACTCCTCATGTCACTCCTTTGAGTCACCAGCTTCTGTCCAAAGATTGGCAGAAACATCTTATGGGTGAAAGTTAGGATTCTAACTATACCCAGGTACTGCCTTCTCCTGGCCAACAAATGTATCTCCCCTTCTATTTTGAACTTGTTATTCATAATATGAGAGGCAATAAGAAAGGGAAAGCAAGTAAGTGAATAAAGCAAGGAGATGAAAGTTTAAAAATTACAGTGGAAACCATTTTTACTCCATTGTCATCTCTCAAATAGGCAATTTTAGACCTCTGAGTACATTTTACAAACCATTAAACTTTCAGTTATTATGGGCTTTTCCCCAGAGAACACATAAAACAGATAATGCTAATCTTAAAAGAAAATTTATTGGAGAGAGATAAAAGAAAATCTTTGGAGAAAACTTTGTAAGTTTAACACAAAAGCCAGAAACTGTAGGAAAATAGAAACAATCTTTAAAACTTAATGAAAAATTTCTACTATAAGCAATGAGAAGACATTGTAACATATATGGCAAAAGATTATTATCCCTAATATAACAAGATATCTTATAAATCAATAACAAAAAAGACCACAATAGAAAAGCAGTTATAAAATATGTTCAAGTAATTTGATATGAAATGAAGGTAAAAAGAGCCTAATAGAAAGATAACAGACTATAAATAAAGATGTGAATAAAAACAAAGTATAATTCAAATTTTGCAGATTAGCCTACCAACCTAAACTGATTTGGCAGTTCAACCAATGTCAAAGTCTTCTAGAGAAAATACTAAATCTAGGTGTTGTTTATACATGTTTGCTTTCACAGAGTTCTTTTTGGTTAATTTATTACTATGAATATAAATGTCAAGAACTTTCAGGGCAAGAAGATGGCTCAGAAGCTTCCTCCTTGCAAATTCCCAAATGGGAATAGTCATGGCAACAAATAGTAGTTTGTATTCCAAAGATAGAAAGAGAAATCATGAGAATCATTAAAGAGATGACAGATGGAAAACATGGAAAAACAGAAGAGTCATGTAGAGGAAAGTGGAAAAGAGCTTGTAGCTACTTCTTAACTAATTCAGATGGGGAAAAGCCACAGGCATACATGGTACTAAGGATGGAGCTCTCAAGAAATATTAAGTAAATTATAAATAGGAGGATATTTATTAAACATATAGCTTGTGTCTGATATTGTGCTATGTAGTAGGACTGTGGTCTGTTCCATTGTAAATAATTGTCCTACCTACTAGTTTAATAAAAACACTGATGGCTGAAGGTAAATAGGAAATGTGGGCAGAGCTACCAGACTAAAAACTCTTGGAACATCTTTCTCAGAGCAGAGCAGAAACGCCACAGGAATGTGACAGAGGCACAATGAGGAGCCAGCAGTAGACACAGAGGAAAGAAGCTTAAATGCTGCTCTGAGAAAAGATATTGAGCCACATGGCCAAGCAGGATAAGAATAATGGGTTAGTTTAAGGGTAAAGAGCTAGAAAGCTATATGCCTGGGCCCCAGGTCGATCCATATAAAAATAATATAAGCATCTATGTGATTATTTGGGCCTAAGTGGCAGTGGGGCTGACAGTGGGTCCAAACCTCTGTGCCAGGCTGGAAGATCTGGGTCAGAAACCAACTACAAATGGTGCCCAGTGTGAATTACTCATATGCACATACAGCCTGAGAAAGCTTAAATAGGGCTTCAGAGCACAGAAACAGAGTCAAAAGGGGCTTCTGAATTTTATCTCTGAGGTGGGTCATAGTATAGAAACGCCATGGTATTGAGCTTGAATTTCTTTTTTTTCTTTTTTTTTTTTTTAAGGTCTTCAGCTTTTTTTATTCTTTATGTACAAAGCCAGACATGATCTGTTTCACTGGGTAGACAGCCATGAATAATCCATTCAGGGTAGCTTAGTACAGTTTAATGAAGCCTATGTCCTTTGTGTACTGACAGAAGCACTGACTGCACATGTTCTGCCTGTGTTTCCAGATCAGACCGTGGCGGTTAGAGCAGATGGAGCAAGAGTGAGAGCCCTGGCCGAACTTGCGTGGATGACTCCGGTAGAGCTGCTGGTGACCAATCTTGTCTTCAGACAGCCAACGAGCAAAAAGGGCGAGCTTGAATTTCAAAATGGCTGGCCCATGACAGACAGCTTAAACCAAAGTTCCTGAAGTCTTATAAAACAAGCTGTTTATGGTAGATTTGAGGTTTCTGTTCTCACAGGCAGAAGGGAACAGAGTCAAAGAAAGCTTCTTAGTAACAGCAGCATTTTCTTGGGAAAGTTCTGTTTGTTAGAGGCTCTTTTAAGTGAGACTTCCTTGATTCAGATTTAGAGGCAAATCACTTGTGAGTCTTTTAAGAGGCCCTGCTGCCAAATACTTAAATGGAGTTCATGAGCAACAGACAACAGTGCTTTACTTGGTGATTATAGGGGCTCTAAAATTCCCCAGAGTGATAATTGTGGATCTTAGCAGTACCTCTGCTAAAAAGCATGTGGTTTTATCCAGTAAAGTAAGTGATTAGAGGTCTTGGGGCCAAAATGATCTCAACCTATTCTCTAACATTAAATGAGTAAGAAACTTGGCCAGCTGGCTTGGAGCCAGGCATGGAGTATGAGTGCCTAATATACCACTTTTGATAAGCAGAACTGGTACTACAGGATGACTAAATTTTATGAAGCTAGAGTAGGAGCTGGGTAGAGTCAGCCAGCCATTCTAGCAAGCCTTTAATCCTTAGACACACATTGGCAGATTAAGGGTGTGGTCAGAAAGAGAAAGAAATAAAGGGAGCCTGGTAGAGTCAGCCACCCTAGTGAAGCCTTTAATCCTTAGCCAAACCTTGGCAGATTAAAGATATGATCAAAAACAGAAAGAAATAGCTACCTTAGCTAAGCAAAGATGTGGTCAGAAACCAAAAAGATAAGAGATATATAGTAGAGACAATTTAAAAAAAAACTATAAATGGTTTAGGGTATGTTTAAAATATATGCAAGCTTGGGAGAAAAAATATAAAAGGAAAATGATAGAGAAAGTCCTTAAAAAAGAAAGAGAATAAAAAGAAATAGTAATAAGCCACATAAAAATGGAAAACACAAAGAGTGTCTGGATGCTGTATGTTATTATCTTGTCTTTAAGTTTTTTGACTATAAATAAAGTAGTTAAAGCTGCTAAAAGACAGTTAATTGTAAATGCTTCCGGATTAATCCAACATATTTATTTTGTAAATGAGTTGACTTGAAAATTGAAATCAAAAGATGCTCTTTGGAGAAGAGGTTTTCACTTTATTTCCACAGAAAATGAGAAGGTGTGGATTTATTATTTCATGAAGTTCCATCAGATGCCATTTCAGAGTCAGTGAGCTCCCAATAGCTCTGGTCAGTGTACTCTGTTGGTCTCCTCCTCATGATCCTGATCCCTTTGCTCATTATATGCTCTCCCTACTCTCCTCAGCTTGACCAGGAGCTCAACCTGGTGTTTCTCTGCTTTTGCCTTCATCCATTGCTGGCTGAAGGTTCTATAATGGCAATTAGGGTGGTCATTTCTTTGATTATAGGGGAAGGCCAGTATAGGTACTGCCTTTTGTTGAGTGTCTTTTGATATAAACATTTATAAAAGTGTTTTAAATGTGATTAACACTTAAATAACTCAATAGACTGAGTAAATATTGATCTATGGGTTACACATTAAGTCAGTTGGATGTTTTAAGAGAAAAAAGAACACTGCCTTCACGAGAGATAGGAAATTACATCAGATTGCCTTTATACTTGATTTGTAGCTCTTCCTTGGGTCTCCATATGTTAGCCTAGCCTAAATATTCATTATTTGCTAGTCTCTGCAATCACACAAGTGAATTCATTTTTGTTCAGATTGTTGGAAGACTTTCTTTTCTTTTTTATTTTTCTTCTTTTCTTTCTTTATTTATAAAGTCTTTTTTTAACCATGTATCCTCTTGCTTTCCCTCCCTTCCCCCTCCCAATCCTTCCCAGTCAGCCTTCAGCCTCCTTTCTCCCCATCCCCCTATCCCTTCCCTCAAAAGGGCAAGAAGTACCAAGGTGGATCACCTCAGCATCCACTTCAGGCCAGTCCAATTTCCTCATCCTAATGTCAAGACTAGGTTAGGTGTTCCTCTGGAGGGAATGGGCTCTGAAGCGCCAGTCCATGCATAGAAACACAGTCTGATCTATGCAGTCTGGTCTAAGTGACTCTTGAGGCTCCACATATTGCCCATGTTGGACAGTTGCCTATCCTTGGAGGGCCTAGTTCCCTTTTTTGAAGGTTCTCCAGTGGCTGTTCTTAATTCAGTGAGCTCTGCAGAGCTCTAGTCAGCCATCATTGTGAGAATTGTCCTTATATGCCCTAGCCCCTTGCTCATATAGATTCTCTTCCCAAGCTTTCAGCTGGAACAGGGACTCAGGCCAGTGCTCAGCCATGTATCCCTGCCTCTACCTCTATTCATTGTGGAATGTAAGTTCTGTGATGACACTTAGGGTGGTTATTCATTTGATTATAGGGGAAGTCCTGTCTAGGTAACACTTTTACTATTGGTTGGAGACCTAGCCAAGGATATCCTGTGTGTTCTTGGTGGTTTCCCTAGCACCTGGTCTCACAAGCCCAGAAAGATAAGCACAAGATGTACTCTCACATTAGTGGACTTCAGACAAATAGCAAAGAACACATAAGATGGAAACTACAACCCCTGAAAAGCTTGGGATCAGAAGGAACTTAAGACAGGCATCTAGGGATTTCCCCTAGGAAAAGAAAATAGAGAAGATCTCCTTAGCTAATTGTGATCTTAAGGGGCTGCAACCAAGAAAGTGTGGGAAAAAATCATGAGAGAAGAAAATGATTGAGTGAGAAGAGCAACAAGGAGGATGAAAAAAAGAGATGGAGGTCTTAATAGAGGAAGTCAAGTAGAGTTGGTAGAAGTGAATTCTTAAAGTAATCTAATATCAACCACTAACATACTCTAGTGCTCTCTATATATACATTCTGTTTTTATTAAGAACCCTGTCTATTGGAGGCATTCTGATTTATTTAAATTAGCACTGTGACTTGTGGTCATAGTGCTGCAGAGGGGCATGTCTGGGTCTGTGGCCCAATAGCAACCAAGGTTTGAGTTGATGTCTGTAACTCTGGTTACACTGAGGGCCTTGAGGATGCCTGGAGTCTATTTAGTCACCTGAAACCATGTTGGTGTCCAAGAGGCATGGCACTGCCGGAGCCAAACTGATCTGGGTGGTCTGTGCTGCCACCTGGGACCATGTAGACATCTAAGCCTGGGCTGCTGCCTAGGACTATGTCTGGGTCATGGCCCTGCAGCAGCTATGGCTCCTGTTGCCACAAAGGCTATGTGGATGCCACCTGAGCCCATGTTGGTGTCTGAGGGTCATGACCCCTGAGCTGCTCCTGAGGGCCACCTCTGGGTCTGTGGTCGTGCTGTAGCTGGGGTCAGTCTTTTAAAATCATGACTCCCTGGAATAGGTGGCCTCAGGTGAGCTGACTCCCTGTGATCTGGAAAGATGAACCCACACCTCACCACAGGCGTGTACCTCAAGTTGGCAGCACACTAGAGGTGATCTTGTTGTCAGGGGCACAGGTTAGCCGGCCCAAGGCCATGATAACAGGAGAGTTGCCCCCCCCCATGCACTCTACAGAAATTGGGGAAGAAGGCCCTGCACCTCACCTGGGCAAGACAATGGTGCTAACTCAGTTGGTGTAGGTGTGAGTGAGCTGGACCTGAGGGTCTGAAAGCAGGAGAACTGGCATGCTTCGTGCTACAGGCTATGTTGTGTGGATTGTCAGAGCCAGGGCTGGAGAGCTCTCCCAGGTGGTGACAATAAGGGAAAGCAGACAGGCTCACCAGCTCAGCTACCAACCAGCCCCAGAATCAGGGCTATGAGTTGGCATGCTCTAGCTTCTACTTCATTTACAAACTGTTGGAGAATGTGAAAGGGAGGAGCCTACAAACTCAAAACTGCAGGACCTCTATGACATGGAACAGCAACAGGATATTCAGGAAGAGCCCCAGTGAGAGCCTGCTATTGATGGTGCAGTGGAAGCTAGAGGCCTCTAACCAGACCAATGAACCATGGCAAGTAACTCGCCAGTGAAGATGAAAGAACTAGAGGGTGAACTGTGTGACTCACCAGGCCACACCACATCATCCATGACAAGATTCTTCTCTTATTTTGTTTGTTTGTTTGACTGCTTTGTTTTTTTTTTCTTTTAAAGTTTGTTTTATTTTGGGAGGTAGAAGGTGGGCATTGGGGGTCAAGAAGATAAGTAGGGTAGGGATGCATGATGTAACTTTAATAAAGAATAAATAGAAGTTGCTTACCTAGTTAAGAAAAAAAAAAAGAAAGAAAAAAGAACCCCGACCACATTAAGTAACAAAGTTCAAAATTTTATTTGACCTTTCAGGGAAGAAGGCATCACGTCTGTCATATTTTTGGCTATGGGCTAGGACATGAAAGTCAGACAATCTGGATTTAGAGCTTAAGCTATCATCCACTCTCTAAGACCACACTATAGAATAGCAAACAAATGGACTACTATTTCATCATTAAAAATCATGATGCCATAGATGGCAAAATGTCTCAGTCACTAATGACACCTGTCACCAATTTTGGTAACTTGAATTCCATCACTGGAACCCACATAGTGGAAGCAGAGTATGACTCTTGTTAATCTGTCTTCTGACTTACACACACATGAGAGAGAGAGAGAGAGAGAGAGAGAGAGAGAGAGAGAGAGAGAGAGAGAGAGAGAGAGAGACTAAAAATTACAATATCAGACTTCCAGCTTTTAAAAGTTTTGAGAGCATAGCACTGCATCTGTGCTGTTTTTACATTTCTTATAGAGAAAAGTATGCATAGGAAAAGTTATGGATGCATATACCCAGGATATGGTAGCAGCAATTTTCCTAAGTGCTGGATTATGGGTGACTTTTACTTTTCTTTTACCACTATGTATTTTCTGAATATTTCACAGTGAACATATAATCAGAAGGAGAAAAACAACAAAACACTTCATTTTGAAAGTAAAAAGGAAATGATTTGCTTTTAGACTGCCTCAAAATTGCCCCATGTCAAAATGTTCTGGTTAAAATGGCTGTATCAAAATGTTCTTCATGGCAAAACAATGGCAGCCATAAAATAGCTACATCCTTCTCCTTGCAGTTTTCTTGTTCATTATGCAATAGGCAGAATGAATGATATTAAAAAGCATTCATTTGGTTTTGTTGCTTCTGTGCTTATTTTTTCAGAGGATTTCTATTTAGAGCTTAAAATGTTATTACCATGGCACGCGCGCGCGCGCGCGCGCACACACACACACACACACACACACACACACACACACACACACACACACAAAGACCTTTGGATATCTAATCCCTACCTCCTGTCTTGATCTTTGACCCTGGTTTAGTCTGTCCTTCCAAGACTGTCCTAAAAGTATTATGACTCTTATTTATCCCTGACAAGAGATGTGTCTCATTATTGTCACTGAAAGAAAAAGTAGATTTCTGCTTGCTTAATGCCTATAATGATGTTTACAACAGGTAGGCTGAATGTTTTATCCAATGAAAGACAAATAGGTTAGTGAAATGCATAATGTCTGTTATGACTATCAATGAATTTTCCATCTCTGCAGAGGTGTCATTTAAATCTTTGTGGTGTTACTCTACAAGCATTGTTCATCAGTTGTATTTTGGATAGGTTGCAATGGGAACCTAACCATAATATATAGTCTTGTTTTCATGAAAACAAGTGAGTTAAGTTCTTTCAGATGTTAACCAACTCATTTCCTTTTCCTAGGAAGAAATTATATATATATATATATATATATATATATATATATATCATAGCCTACTTTGTACTATGCTGTTCTGACTGAATTCTTTTTGATAAGAAGAGTAGAACTCATCCATCTGTTTTACTAATGTATCCTAATTTATCTTCTATACATCTTCATTTTGATTTATGTGGTGCTTGGACAAAGGCCTCTAAAATGTGATATAGAGATAAACTAATATTGGGTTTAATGATAGAAAATTTTGTGGTCTGCTGTTACTGGTGGTGTTGATAGCTTTTTCTAACTGTATCTTCTCTGAAAGAAACTTTTGTGACTCTGCTTTGAGTGGGCAGCATTTATATGGTCATATTAATTTGACAGTTCAGAATGCAGATGTCGAAGTGTATCTCCTTATTCAGCTTCTTCATTTTGTATTTTCCAAATGAATTGAAAGAGGAACATGGAGTAAGATAATGACTATTCAGCAGAAAGCAAAAAATAGTACAGAGTACAAATAACTCATAATTAACATAACAATTCTTACTATTAATATGAATCTTTCATTTCTTCTTCATAGTTTAGAAATCTGTTATGTTTAGTAGAAAGCTTCAGATACCCTGCCTGTCTAATGAAAGGGGGAGTCAGACAAATCTATCAAGTCCATGAATATACTATGTGTTTAATTTATTGACTCATTTATGTAAGAATGAAGTTCAGCCACAAATTAATTATGACTAGTGTGTATAATGTGTTCTACAGCAGCGCTCTTCTGGGTTAATATTCTGTTGGGGATGTTGATGGACTCAGGCTTCTTCAGTAAGGTTCACCTGTTAAATAGGCTTTGTTAAATGTGACCAGAAATGTGGAATTTTTATTTGCAATTATAATACTTGGGCTGTATGATACTTTCTTAGGCACCTGGCTGATAAATCCATGTAGGATCTTTTTGTGATTATCACTCACTGCAGGGAACATTAATTTACTCAGACAATCAAATTAATAGAAAAGGCCTCTTGCAAACAACAAAGCAGTGTAAATATAATTGTTCTATCCATTGTGAGAATTTGATCTTTGAACTTTTTCCTGATTTGCACATTTTTGAATAATACTCCTGCATTGTGCTATTACTTTACTATGTCATGATCTGTGTCAATGAATTACTGTGTAACTCCTCTAGTTTACTATGAGGTCCATAATATTATACACACATCCGCTTTCTAACTTTAGATCTTAAGCAACTGCTCTGAAGGTGAAACCTCGTTCATGTTTATTTTCTGAATATTGGTGCTAGTATTATTCTTGTAAATTTAAAAATAGAAAATCTACATAAACAGCTCCTTTTGAGCTGTAAATTTAAATTAACTTTATATACAACACATTACAAATAGGTCAAGTTTTCTACTACAAGTTTAATACTATATCAGTGCATTGCATACCATTATTGATGCTAACAATTTTTAAGAGAAACATAATAGGGAAATTAGGGTAGGTTAAAGAAAAGAATTAAGAATTTAACACCTCCTCAAAGGCACAGGCTTTAACTTGTATTTGTTAAAATGTTAGAAAGGGCCATTGGTACAAACTGTTACTTTACTTGAGACAGGAGGTCTGTTATGTGAAAAAGACCAGGCTTACACAAAATATTTACCCAAAGGGTCAGCAAAAGACAAGGCAGAGGGTCAAAAGAAGCAAATGTTTGTAAGAAAACCTTTTTACATTCTTGTTTTAGTCTTTATCTTGCCTACTTTGCTATCAAATATAACCAAACATAAAAAGGATTCTGTCCTTTAAAAGCATCCAGAAAAAGATAAAGCCAATTTTCTTAGCTATTTTTCTATTGTAGTAAAACAACAAGACCAAAGTAACTTACAAAAGAAAAAATTTAATTTTGCCCATGGTTTTAGACAATTAGAGTCCATGATGATGGAATAAATGAACTACTAAGAGCTCACACTTCATTCTACAACCATAAGGCAGGGAAAGAATACTGGGATGCTACTCATAGTCTTTAGAAACATACCCCCTTCAAGTCTATACATCCCAATCCTTCCCACCCACTTCCACCAAGTGGGACCAATTTTTCAAATATATGAGTCTACAGAAGGCATTTTTATCCAAACTACCATACCACTACATGTCTTATTTGTCCAGGGTAGTTTTCATTAATTTTCTATTTATATACTATCTCATTTTTAATAAAACAATTATTTTTATTTTTAAATTTTTTTTTTTTGTGTGTGTGTGTGTGTGTGTGTGGCATATAGTATGGGCACTATAAGATTGTCAGTACAGGTGTCCTTGGAGGCCAGTCTAAGAGGGTGGCAGAGTCACTGGAGGTGGAGGTACAGGTAATTGTAAGCAGCTAGTTCTCATTACAAAATCTATTTTTTTTTAGTAGAAATAGGACATGAAATCATTTTAGAGAATTGCCTAGTAGCTGGACAAAATAGGAAGAGTATGTAAGGAGAATTTGGATATAGGTTCTGGGAACTGAACTTGAGTTCTCTTTGTGAGCATCATTCACTCTAAACTGCTGAGCCATCTTTTCAGTCACTCAAATTCTTCAAGCTCTTATTTTTCTTCAGTTCTTTAGTGTAGAGATGGAAAACAGCTGGTCATCCCCTTCAATGAAAGATGCTAAATCATCTGTCTGACTTTGTTCCTTATGTATAAAAAATCCTGTTCTCCTATTTATATATTTCTTTAAGAATCTTATTTCCAAGCACTCATGTCTCTGATTGTTTGATGGAATGTTCCTGGGCTGTCATTTTCATCCAGGAGTCGTGAATGCCAACCATAAAAACAGCATGACTAATGTGCAAGAAAGAGAAGCTGATGTACAGTGTCCCTAAATATCAATACTCCTGTGCACTTTACAGTCTCCTTCCTACTTTAGTTATACACTTTGCACATGTTCTTTGTGCTCAGAGTTATACTCTGAGATAGTATTGTGGAAAAAATATCTTATTCAAATCCCTAGCCTTTTAAACTTTACATTCTTTTTGGGAGAGGAGCTGAAACATAGAATATATGCCTAAAGAATCATAGTCTCTCAGCTGGTAGTAAATGTGAAGTAGAAAAATAAAAGGGAAAGATAGTGGTTTGGGGTTTCAGTTGCCAATAATGGCCAGCATAGATCTGATTGAGACTGTACACTTTTGGTAATAACTGCAAGGATTTGGGAAATCAGAAGTAGATGCCACTGCTTTGGAGAATACTGGGCAGAGAAAACAGCAAGCATAAATGCCTTGAGGCTATATTTGTCTGGCTATTGAGAAAGTAACAGAAGGGTGGAAGGGAGTGAAGAGGAAGGGGAAGGAATAGTTTAAGGGATTTAGACTAAGCTTTCTTTAAGAGGGAACGTGCAGTACAGAGGTAGCACTCTGCAGCAGCTCACTCTCCTGTAAACTTCTTATGACACATCTAACCTAGGGAAGTAGAGAGGGTCGGTGGGGTGTTAGGTTATACCTGGTTTAGTGCCAGATATTGGGGTTGCTCTATGCTCAGGACCCTGCTAACAACACAGTCTCCAGAGATTAGTTAAAACAAGCAAATCTAATTTTTCTGAGGGAGGGGAAAGATTTAAATACCTTCCTCCATGCCAAGGGAAAGGGTTATGCTTTCCTGGTATTTGCTGTTGTGGTGTGGCTGTCTCTCACATCACTATCACATCCTATCACATCACCTCTGCCATTGTTATCAAGGCCCCAGGCAGACCCTAGGTTGGCTTATGAGGAGTGCTACTGCTCTGTATCTTTAGGCACCAGTTGTAACCATTTTGAACTGGCTAAGGCCAGGCTGGCCTACAGGCCCTTAGAAGCCTCTAGGACCTATTCATCCCACAGTGGGGTAGTCAATCAGCTGAACTATGTTGTGATTGAAAGGAAGGCTCCAATGGGTTGTACATGTGCTGTTAAACTGAGATGGCCTTCAGAATTGTTCACACATTGAGGCAAGAGAACTGTGTCTTTGTTTTGTTTTTCATGAACCCATCAGGCCCAGGTGTTCCTCTCTAAGGGGAATTACCTCAGTCATGGAATTCTGTGGCCAAAGGCAAGTAAGTGCCTGACAGAAACACAGCTGCGTGCCATCAGCACCTTCAATTCCTGAGAGATGAAGTGTGGATGGCCTGAAGCCAAGACATGGTGTGGTCAGGATGTTTCAGTATGGAGTACAAGCATTCGTAAGCTGAGAATGCACTAGGAGTTGCAAGTGAATCAGGATAGCCTGTTTCTCTACCCTGGGAAATATATCTTTTAATTTACTAGCTTTTATATGTTCAATATTTTCAGTTAGGCTAGAGACATTGAATTGATTTAGAGAAGCGACTAGAGGGTGGACAAATTAGAAAGTGTATGTAAGAATTAATGCCTTTAAAAATATTGCTAAGGGCTGGCCCCTGCTGGTTAAAGAAACTGTGAAAGGAATACAGCCTGTGCTCTGCTCAGGCAGTGAAGAGAATGAGTAATTTTTCTACTGCTTCCCTGCAAAGTATTTGGAAATGTGTTCAGGCTGTTTTGTCATCACAATGACTGAGAAAACTACAAAGTGATGAATGGTTGTACATAATGAAGAACCACACCAACTCAAATATTAATAATAAATCTATTTAGAAATACTAATGATGGAAAGATGATGTTTACTCACCAGGACATTTTTGTGAAGAGGGAAAGGTTGCTATTAATAAATGATGTCAAGACAACAGGCAAAACTATGGCTATGGGAACCCACACATGTAAAGGGGCTAATTGAAAAACACAGGGTAGGGTGTCAGTTATATGTGGAGGAAAGGTTTTGAGCCCACCATTGTCACATTCCCTTTAAGGAGTTGCAATTGTCCTCCTTTGGCCCATGACAAGATTTCTATCTCAACCACACATGTAGGATGTCCTATTTTTACATAAATAGGAATTGCACTAGCCACCTCAACCTTTGTAATGGTTAAAGTGTTAACATAGTGTGGTAATTCACAAGGGTTTATGTGTCATGTTTCACAGAGAAATTGACTCATTGTAGGACATCTTCGCTTAACTTCAGAAGATTCAAAGTGATAGACCTCAGTTGACCATTCCCAACAATGTGAAATTAGATTTCAGCAGTCTTAAGTTCCTACTTGGTGACATGAGAATGCACTGTGATTGCACTATTGGGAAACTTTCCTTTACTAAATACATCTAGAAAGTCTAGGGAATTTTAGAAAGAAACCAAGTAAATCAGAGGAAACCTAGTCTATAGGTTTATTTTTATTGTTTTGCAGGCAAGTGATAGAATCCAGACAGGCAAGTGTTCTAGCATGGTGATACATACTTACTTCCATTGAGGTTCTTAAATATATTTTTGTTTAATTTATGAGTCATCTATGCTTATTTAAAGAAAAATATTTCAATAACTTGGCATACTACCAAATTAGATAAGTCTTTTTTTATATATTTTTTTATGTATCCCCCTGCTCTCCCTGCTTCCCTCAGGCTTCCCCCACCCCATCCCCCATCCCTTCTTCATGGAGGGCAAAGAGTTCCAGGTGGGTCAGTTTAGTGTGGTGTAGCCATTTGAAGTAGGTCTGATTCCATCATCAAAATGTTAGGGCTGGGTTAGGTGTTCCTCTGTAGGGAATGGGCTTCAAGATGCCAGTTCATGCACAGGACCATAGTCTGATCCTACTCCATGAGGTTCCACATACTGCCCATGCCTTTTGACAGTAGTCATCTATCTTTGGAGAGTTTAGCTCCCTTTCCTGATTATTTCCCAGTGGCTGTTTTTGATCCAGTGAACTCCCAATAGCTCCAGCCAGCCGTCTCTCTGTGTTTCCTACTCATAATCCAGACCCCTTTGCTCATACACTCTCCTCTCTCTCTCTTTAGCTGGACCAGGAACTGGACCTGGTCAAGCTCACCAGGTCGAGCTTCCAGTCCATCAGGTCTAGATAAGTCTTTCATTCAAATTTGTGGGATATGTGTCACCTTACATGTGCTCCCAGAATGAATGGTATAAAAGAAAACAACTCAGGTCACAGAGTATGTAGCACTGGAATATTCAGAGAACTTAAATGGACTACAAATTGGTCTCTACATACTTGAATTGGGTGTTAATTTGGTCAGAGGTGTAAGCCTTTCCTGTCAGACATTTAGAGTCTTAAAAATAAAGCACATTCAATGCATAGTGCACATTTGAATAAGAGACTTCAGATTTTTCAACTTTGATATCTCTACCCAAAGAAAGGTACTTTATAAAAACTGTCTATATTTACACACAAAAAATAAGATTTATTGAACCTAGACATTTGAGAAAAATGTTTTATAATTCATACCTAGTGGTGAATTCTAGCAGACTTCATGTTACTTAAGACATTAAAGTGAGCACCTAACACAGGATAGACAAGCATTACCTGCCTCCAAGAATAATATGGTGAGAATGCAAGATCACTTGGGTACTGTTCCTGCCTAAAATGCATACCCTGAATCTAATCCTGGGTATACATTGGCAAACACAAAGTGAGGTACATACTGGTGTAACTGGCTAGTGCTTGTCAAAATTTCAAGCTCTTTAAAGTAGGGCATACAGAAAAACTGTTCCCGATCAAAGGAAGATTAAAGAGATGTGACACCTAAATGTCATGAAATTGTACAGTAACTCCTAAGCCAGGGGAAAATACAGAAAATTAAAAATATGAACAAAAGTGACATTTGGATACAGGAAGCAAAGAGAGGAATAGCATTTTATGTAATATTAAATGTCTTCATTTTAAAAAATATATTTATTCATTTATTTAATGTCTTTATTTTAATGAGTGTACTATGCACATGCAACAGAATGTCATAGTTTGCAGAATATGGGAGAGAAGTATTTAAGTATAAAAGGATCCTTATTGAATCAGTTGTGGTTATTTCAAGATGTTTCTTGTGTGTGTGTTCAGTTGTAGGTATCTCAAAATGTTTTATGTGTGTCTGTGTGATCTCATTTATCCATGAAAAGAATCATAAAGTAAGTACACAAAGCAACTGTAAATAACTGATTGATCTAATTAAAGGATGTATACAGGTCCTTGGTACTGTTGTTTCTGTTTTTCTAAAGTTAAAATTCTTTTTAGATAAAGTTTAATATAAGAGTTAAATATTTACTCAAATATATTTAAATTATTTATGTGTGTATAAAGTTTAGGCCTTGAGAGTTACTATCTTTGCTGTACATAAAAACACTCTTAGACATCTCAAAATTCCTATATTCATAATAGCTATTGTATTTGTTATGGGTTTTCTGGAATGTGTCATATTATCAGTCTATGCAATAGCAACAATTGAAATTCAAGGGGCACGCTGTTTGTACCCCCATGGTTTTGCTACTATAGGAAAGCTTTGAATTCCTTCTTCCACTTAATCTGAAGGAAAAATCTTTCCATGTGTGCAAGTGCTTGCCTTAATATTCATTCCACCATTAGAACATTACAAATTCAGAAAAATCCCATCACGGTTCCACAGAGCATATGCATTAGTCTTGGTGCTTTTCTCCAGACACACATTTTGCTTGCTGGTGCCCAATCTGTGCCAGCTTGTTCCATTTTAATTTCTAACTTTATTAATTATGTTCACTTCAGCATTTGGAAAGAATAGAATGGAAAAATGTACTGCTTAGAGTCATCCACATACAGTTGTTTCAGACATGGCAAAGGGTTGAAGAGTCCTCAGTTATTTACAGGCAGTCTTGAGTATTATAGGAAATGCAAGTTTGGATAGTGAAGAAGGGATGCATCCTCTACTCAAACAGGCTGACAACTATTCTTGGTATGTGGACTATTGTATACCCTTTCAATGTAGTAGTCACTCAGATGGGTATCATCACTCCATACCCCATCACAAATTAGAAAATGACTCCTATTAGAGTGGCCACCCTCACATCACTCTTGAGTTGCACCATTTACTATTACTTTCAAACCACTGACATAGGCTTTTTATTCTATTGTCCACAGGCATCTGACACTTATTGGGGATTGCAGCACTGTAACTGGTAGGAGAGCAAAATAACCTTTCTCAAGGAGCTGCATTGTTTTTAACTCCCCTGTCACCTTCATTTCTAGAATAAGAAGCACAGCAGGACAGAGATGAGGAGGAGGTTTCAGTCTGGTAGTGGCCATGACTGTATTTGAGGATAGCTCCTAAGAATTCTTTCTGAGATATCATTGATGGCCCCTCACCTACCCAGAGGTCTTGTACAAATAACAATTAATATAGAAATAATGAATATCTCTGTGGATATTTGTTAGGTATTTAATAAATCCTGGGATATCAGAGAGACCACACAGTCAAATCCTAGACAGACAGCTCAGGAAATCTTAGATCCTTGAATACAAGGATAAACAGCTGAGAATCAGTCACACACACCTTTAATCCCAGCACAGGGAAAGCCAGGAGTGGTGACCAACACTCTTAATCTCATAACTCCAGAGACAGAACTTCTTCTGTTTCTGTGAGTTCAAGGCTACAAGCCTTTAATCCTAACCTGGATGGGATAGGGTATATAAGGGCTTGTAAAAACCTAGAAAGAACAGAAGCAACTGTTAGAAGCAACATGCAGAAGAGACCAGAAGTGAGGCTGAGAAAGTTGCAAGACAGCTGGGTGAGAATTGACTGTGGTGCTTTCTCTCTGCGATATTTCAGCCTTCCCCTGATATTTGGCTCAGAGTCTTCTTTTCATACAGCCCAAAATTGTGCTACTACAAATCTCTTGAGAAACAAGGGGAAAATTCCAATCTGGTTTAATACTGGTTTTAACTAAAACAATAAAAAACAAAACGGTCACTATGACTATCACTGCACAAAACTTATCTCCAAAGTTACCAAGGTTTACTTTTGATCCTGCCATTCTATTCATACAAAATGAGGCCTATGGATACATTTGTATCCCAGTGGATTGATGTAAGGGTATGTGTTGTAATATTGTCCGCCACTTCAATGGCAAATACTGAAAACCTGCAAATGACCCAAAAACACCTGGAATAGTTTACACATATCAGAATATTTATGGCTTTGGAGAGAGTAAGAAAGCATTTTACACACTAAAATGGAAATATTTTGAGGGAGAAAGGAGAGGGCTCGATGGGTAAAGTGCTTGCCATGCAAGCATCACTACCTAGCACAGAACACATGAAAAGCCTCATGTAGGTATTCCATACCTGAAATCCCAATTTTCCTATGGTGAGATGGAAGGTTGAGGCAGGGGAATTGCTAGACACTTTTGGGACACCCTGCTTGGTGTCTGAAGTGGTGAAAAGCAAAGAGACCCTGTCTCATGTAAGGTGAAAAATGACGACTGACGCACATTGTTGTCCTCGGACAATCATACAAGGATCATGGCATCTGCACACTCAAATTAACACACAGACAAACACACGCACACACACACACACACACACACACACACACACACACGCACACATACACACCGAAGACAAAATGTTTGTGTTATCAGTTTGAGTGTTGTTTTGTTTTGTTTTTCCTTGACACAGTATTTCACTATGTAGCTTTTGCTGGCATTAGGTACAGATTTGCCTGGCCTTGACATTAAGGATATCTTCCTGCCTGTGCCTCTTGAGAGCTGATATTACAGGTCTGCACCACTATGCCTGGATTTTTAATGATTTATTTAAAAATTATATAAAATAATGGCTTTCATTATGACACTGGAGTAGTTTGAATGTATTTGCCCCCATAAGCTCATAGGGAATGGCACTGCTTAGAGCTGTGGCTCAGGTATGGTATGGCCTTATTGGAGGAAGCATGTCACTGTGGAAGCAGAATTGAGATCTCATACATGCTCAAGCTATGCCCAGTGTCTCTGTTCAATTCCTATTGCTTTTGGATCAAGATGTAGATGTCTAAGCTCCTTCTCTAGCACCATTTTGCCTGCATGAACATGGGTTCCACCGTGGAAATGGACTAAACCTCTGAAAATGTAAACCATCCCAATTAGATGTTTTCCTTTATAAGAGTTGCAGTGGTCATATGTCTCTTTACAGCAACAGAAACCCTAACCCATACATACATTATCACTTTTATTTTGCTCAAATTACTTATTACTTACTATCCTCTTCTTCTCCAAAATATTCTCTTCTGCTTTTATGTAATTGACATACATGTATGTATTTAAATGTAGATTCTATTAATGTCATATTCATGTGTGTAGTATGTATATATAGTATGGATCTATTCTTAAGGGTTTTCAAACACATTGATGTGTTACATGTTTAGAAAAAAAATAAATCACAGCATGAGCTTGTAGCCCCAGCAGCTTCAGAAGACAAGGCAGGATAGATCACTTGAACCCAAGTTCAAGGCCAGCCCAGGCAACACAGTGCGATCTCCCCCTCCTCTAAAAAAATGGAAAAAGAGAATTAAATAACTAAAAATAAAAATCAAAGTACTACAGTCCAACCAACAGTTTTTTGTAACATAACTGCGTGCTTTATTGAGATACACAGTAAAGCAGTAATATAATACAATAGTAAGGCATATATTTGGTGAAGTCTGATATGTTGTGAAAATGAAGTAAAACCAAAGTTTAAAAAAACAATTAGTAAATGTTACAGTGTTGATGTTAAAACACAATATATTATGATACTCAAGTAAGAATCCAGTACCTGGAAACAATGATGATACATGCCATGTGATGTTTATGCTTCACTTACATTGATTATGATTTACAATTTAATACTTGGTGGTTATAATGAACACAAAATGATGGCCAAATTATGCTTAAACTCAGCAATAAAGCTCTCAGTTTTTATTCAAATATTTTGATAAATTCACTCCAGAACTAATATCTAAAAGATAAAACAAAAAGATTAAAACAAAAATATGCACTCAATCTACTTCTGATTTTAGAATGAAACTTAAAATTTCTCAGTAGGATGTAAAGTAACCCCTTATTTTAAATCTTAGTTAAAACAAACCGTTGGGTAAAGAAAATGTCCAATATCACATAAAAGAGGAAAAATAATGCAAGACTAAAACCAAATATCATTTTTTTAACCGTAGAGCTTTGGGTTTTCTTTTGTAAATTATAAAAGAAAAAAAGAAAATGGTGTCCACACAACAGACAAGCGGTGAAGCTGTGAAATCATGTGTGCACAATCACCAGGAACACCCCAAAACCAAAGTGAGGTAGAAATAGCATGAGAAGCTGTGTTTGATGTTAATTACAGTTAATGAAGAAATCCACTCTCTAAAAGTTAATTACACTGGATGTTAGAGGTAACAGATTTGCAAAATAATAGGACAGTGATTTCTATTAAAATAATGACTTTTAAATGATATAGTAATACAATGACATTAAAGTAAGTAAAGCTTTTCCTACCAGTCCTTAGCTTTCATCTTCATTTTTTCTCCTCTTTTCAATGATCTGCATTTGTTTATAATTCAGCCTGTCAAATTCACCAGAGGGCTTGGAGAGGCTTTTGCTCTTGAAACTTTCAAACTGTTATGCTTTCCCACCAACAATCCTCTATAGTATTACTTGTAGGGAAACCAATGCAAATGAAACAAATGCAGTTCATGGGCTTCTGGACTGATATTCACCAGGGCCACGATGTGATTGGGTTACTTTCTCACCAATAATATTAAGTCTTGCAGCATTAAAAAAAAAACTCATCACAATGAAAAATCAAAATCTAAAATCTAAAAATCAACAACAACAACAGCAACAACAACAACAAATCTACCCACTTCAGTTTGAGTGTAAGAAGAGGGCAGAACAATTTAGTTGTGATTATAGAGATGTTTGTATGTATAGTTGTGAATATTCATCCACTCTTTTACAGAGTAGTTGCTCCCCTCACAGGGATTGACTGGGGAGTCACAACCCTCAGCCCCTACTATCTTCCTCCTGTTGCTCAGGAGTGCAAAATGCCTTTTGATGCTCTTTTGCAGAAACATCATTAAATCTAATCCATGGCATAGCCAGCAGCAGGAAGCTGAATATATCAACCAACAGATTACTCTGATATAGTAAGTCCTGTGTATTCGTTCACATGTTCCTTAAAAAATTCAAAGCTCTAGTTGTCAGTGGAAAGTTTAAAACTAGAAACATCTGGAGCCCTAAACAATATTTTAGTATGGTAGTATTCTTCTGGCTTTAGGCTCCAGGGAAAATTCACTCTTGTCCAAGAAGATAAGCCCATATGACTAGAAGCATTTTATTTCCATTAGGAAGTTGCAAGAACATTTGAAGAAGAAATTTCATATCTATTTATCTATACACCTATAGTATTTATATACTTGTAGACATATAGATGTATAAAATGAACGCCCATAGCCAGCCCCACTCAGTCAACAATTCTCAAAAGAGCAATGTGAAGCAGTCATTTGGTGGTGTTAGAGGAAGTCCTATCTTTAATATGCAAGAAAAGAAAAGAAGTCATGAATTCCATGTGAATACCACGCTAAAATAATGCTAAACAATGTGCTGCCTCAGTGTGTGTGTGTGTGTGTGTGTGTGTGTTTGAGTGTGTGTTTGAATGTGTGTGTGTGAGTGTGTGTGTGTGTGCATGTTTAGGGATTTTATAAACAACTTTTTTTTATAAAGCACACTTTAGTTTACAATCTTTCTTTATAACTGTTATAAATTTTTAAACAACCCAAAATGCGTTCCATATAAAGAAATGGCAAGTTATTTAGCTATCAAGATTTTACATGTAGTTTTCTTTTAACTTTTTTGTACAATTGCATAGACGTGTAAAACCTGCCATTGTTAACAAAACAATAACAGACTTAGAAACTACTGAAATCTACAGTATAGTACCACTACCCTTCACAAAAATATAGATTTTATTTCTTGTAAACTCTTACTGTCTAATCCTCTTTGTTGTACGAATATTATAAAATCCATGCGGGAACCAGGAGTTGTAAAACATTTATTCTGCTCTTTCTTCATCTGTCATGACTGAAACTAAGGACTCCATTGCTCTGCCCAAATCGTCTGCCATGTGGAACAGGCTTCCTACATTGTGTCCTGGAAAACAAAGAGAAAAAAGCACCTTACAAAGTGTGCAGGTATTGTTCCCCTGGATTGCCATTATAGGAAGTCATTCCCATTTAGGATAAAGACAACACAGAAGCTGCATTGAACTTATACACAACATAGTTCCATTATTTTTAACCCATCTCCAGGATGAAGCAAAGCCTTGTTAATGAAGCATTACATGGTGTTAGTATCAGCTTAATGCTGGATCAGCTTACTGTTGTCATTTGTTGAAAAAAAGTGAAATACTGCATTTAATCTCCCAATTCCAAATTCCCAGTATATCTCAAAGGAACTCCACAGACAAGTACAAGGCTCTTATCACAGAGAAAACTTTGTAATGGAATACATCTTTCTCACTTTGTAGTATTTACTTTATATTTACTTTGTTGTATATACTACATTTTTACTATTAGACCACTACACCTTCCCTAATACCACCATAGCCACTTTGACAGCCACATGGAATCTTCATTCACTGGCTGCTTCAAGCAGTGAAGAATAGCCATACTATGGTAGATATGACCATTTTCTTTCTGTTTTTACTTGAGTTGAAAAATAAACTCTTGATTTGACCTTTTTGTACACCATTCACATTTGAATTAGAAAGTTTCAGAATAAAAACCACTTTACATTCCAAATTACTCTGTAGCCTAATTATAATATGACCTGCGTGTAGTACAAAGATTTGGGGATCCTGAGAATCCATCTCTTCTTGCCCACTAAATGAGGGTTAACTATCAAAACAGCCTCTTCATAATGATGTGCCATGACCTGGCATTAATCCTGCAACATGGAATCAAGAGCATAATGTCTGTGAGTACACTAGGAAAACTAACACCTAGAATAAGATAATCTGAGATGTACTTTATAGCTCTCTATTATTTTGTATGTGTCCCATATTTTATGACTGTAATTTAAATTCTTCAACCTTGGTCAGTCATTCCCCATTTTAAGTACTGCCTTTGGAAATGAGATGCTTTATTAGGCCATTTCTACCTTGCCAACATAACAGAGTCTCAGAATTGCTAAAATACTAATAAAAACTAAAGATAGAACAGAGCATATATTCTGTTTTAATATTTATTTTAATAGATACATTCCTTTTTAAAACAAATATGAAAGAAATAAAAGAGGATTTATGGGCAAGCATATACCCAGTGATGGCACCAGATCATTTCAAGATTTATCAAATATTTAATGCCACTCAGGCATTTACGTTAAGGTATGTAAGTTTGTACAT